>VZTM01017888.1:966707-1187634 GCA_013400555.1 Jacana jacana | reverse complement strand
TCTGGCAAAGAGGAAAAATAATTTCCTCTTTGGTTAGTTTTCCAAATTACTGTTTTGACATACCGTGCTTCAAGGTTTTAAAGCTGAGATCTGTGATGTTTTAATACTTCATCCTTTTTTATTCTTTCTTGTTACCTGATGCCTCTTTTCCAAGTGGAAGGTGTTGTACAGCCAGTGGTGATACAGCTCAGGCCTGATCTGAAATAAGATCAGGCCTGATGTCNACAGATCTTACCTTGATGCCTTTTCAAACCACCAGGCGTTGTTATTTCTTGGCCTCAGCCTGGAGAACTAACAATAAATGCCAACGGTAAAACTAAATCTAGAAATAATGCTGTCTTTGTAGAAGGCTTTGTTTGTATGACACTGCTCTGTTGCTAGCTAGAAAAGTTTTCATGGAAGATCTAGCACAACACTTCCACTTGGTTTTGGAAGTGAGAAGGTAAAGACAAAGCCCCTTCGGGGGTCCTTTCAGTTCTCTGAATGGTTTTTTCTGATTGGCTGTTGGACTAGATGACCTCTAAAGGCCCTTCTGACTTCAACTGTTCTATGATTCTATGATTTACTTTTACCTGTGAGAGTACAAGGGCACTGAAGCACTGATTAGAGAGAAGAATTGAAGGCACTGGCTATTTCAGTTTTCCCTATGAACGGCATGCCAGAATCTCCTTGATAGGAAGTGGAGGTCAGGACTTAGGAAGGTGAAAAGTATTCTCTAGAAAAAAACGGATGACATCAGATTGCAGAAGCTTAACTGTGCTGTGGTTGGCCATGGAGTTTGCAGTGAGTAGTAGGGAACCAGTCCTGTGCCTACAGTGATTTATCTAACCCCTCTGGATTTCTTTGGTTGTGATGCCTGCTAGAGGAATGGCTCAGGCAGTAATAACCCTTATGTTCTTAATGCTATAAAAGCTAAATTTGCAGTTGATGATACTTGCCTGTGTCTCTGCCAGGTACCCTGTTATCTTGTCAATTGAGAACCATTGCAGTGTCGTTCAGCAGAAGAAGATGGCTCAGTATCTTACAGAAATTCTGGGAGACAAACTGGACCTGTCTTCTGTGCACAATGATGATTCTACCAAGCTCCCTTCACCAGAAAGTCTTAAAGGAAAGATACTAGTTAAGGTGAAGACCTCTTTTCTTTGCTCCATCACTCTTTTTGATTGTAATGATTATGATTTCTGCCTGGTTATCACTTACACCCTGACTTAAATCACTTCACAAAAAGCAGTCTTTAAGAATTTAATACTTAAGATTCTGAACAACCTCAACCAACAAGAACTTGGCTGTGTGCTTTGAATCTTTTTTTTTTTAAAAAAAAAGTGTGTTAGCAAGCACTGTGTGCTAACCTGCCCGTGTAATCATGTTATCTTCTAGGGGAAGAAGCTTCCAGCCAACATCAGTGATGATGCAGAGGAAGGTGAAGTTTCTGACGAGGACAGCGCTGATGAGATTGATGATGACTGTAAACTAATGAATGGAGATGTAAGTTAAGTGACCCTTTGAATGGAAATGGATGTTAAGTTTTCCCAGCCTTTTGAGAAGGACTTCTCTGGAATATGGATGTGGTCTAATCTTTGGGATTCATCACGAGTCTTGTAGGTTCAGAACCTCCACGGGCACAGATTTGACAAAAGTGCATACACAGTTCTAGTCATTTCAAGTTTGGAATTTTGTGTATTTTAATACTTGAAGTACTACTATTTCATGATTCTTTACTGCATTGTAGTGTTCTTCCCCTCAAATGCTGAAAAAGAAAAGAAAAAATTTCTACTTATGTCAAATTGTTGTCATTGTTACAGAGCACCCCTTTGGTTTGCTGAATACTAGGTTAAGTTAATTTTTACTGTAAGAGGTGTTAAAAAGGAAGAATGTTTTAATCTCTGCTTTCTTCAGCTTCAAAGACCTTTATTTCTTCATCCTGTTTAAAAGCTCTTTTTTATTTTTGGTCACTTTAATCTTCTGGCAAGTGACATTGCACCTCAGAGAAACAACATAAACTACACAGCAANTGGTTCTTTTTGACTTCGCCCACACATAACGCTATTTATAAAGAGATGTCAAGTACTATTTAGTTTTCTTCCATTGAATGGATGGAGAAATTAATGTCAATAAGAAAAGTGTCATTATTCATAATACAATTAGGTATGAACGTGTTATGGCTGGGGGTATTATTCTCACTAGAGGCTCAGTAGGCATTGCTTTGCTGACCTCATTGTCTTTGTTACTAACAATTCGCTTTGTTATGAGATTTAATGATTCTTTCAATCTGAGATTTGCTACACCTGGTTTGCTTTCCAAGCCAAATTTTGAAGAGCTCGGAAAATCATAGCTTGTTTCATGTCAAATTTGACCGTGAATTCTTAAGGCCTGTTGAGAAAACACAATCTGTCACCTCTTAAAAGACCTGGGATTGTGAGTTCATGCCTCATGGATGAAAAAGAAAACTCTGGATTTCCAGTTTTGTTTCCCCAGCTTCCTCTCATGGGCTATGGTGTGCTCAGAGGGAGGGAGCAGGAGTTCTCTTACTCTCTCATCACTTCAGTCTGTTTACGCGTTAGATCTAACATCTGCTTCAGGATCTAAAGTGCCTCCATACCTTCCATAAAGTGTGACACAGAGCTGCAGGGCATTGCTTCATGTTATCATGTTATCCAAATGAACTTCCTTTTTCTTTTTTTTTTTCCTTTCATTTTGTTTTTTTTTTCTTGCACATAACATTTTAGTTTGCCTTAATCTTGGCTGGAATTATTACGACTTTTGCCATCACACCTTGTTCAATTGTTCTGTTTTGTTTGTAGGCATCTACTAATAGAAAAAGAGTGGAGAATATAGCAAAGAAAAAACTTGACTCGCTGATAAAGGAATCTAAAATCCGTGACTGTGAAGATCCAAACAATTTTACAGTTACCACTCTGCCACCATCAGGAAAGGCTGGTCTGAAATCAGATAGCAAGAAGGTGAGTATGGTTTACTGTCTTTCGCTTATCCCTAGATCTGGTTGTTGTTTTGTCTCTATAGCTACGTAGTACTGTAATTTTAGAACAATAATGCTTGTACTTTCAAAGGTGGATGTTTAAAGCTAGGCTTTTAAATCTGGTTTAAGACTCCCCAGTAGAGCTAGCTCTGTTCACCTGAGGTGTCTGCAGGTATCATAGTGCTAATGAAACTGAAGAATGCTCAGCAATTCCCTTAGAACAAGGTAATGCGAGTCACGCGATGAATTTTGCAGAGTCTGTGTGCCGGCAGGTCCCTGTCTCCTGTCTGGGTTAACCAGGATAACACAGCTCAAGAATAAACAGAGTGCCAAAGCATTCACCTGGGATTGGGGGCATCCAGATTCATGTCTCCAGTCAGGCTTAGGTAGAACTGGGATTTTGAAGCTATGGTTTCCATTCCTGGATGACAGCCTTGACCATCACATATTTGGCTATTTCAATATATAAGATAACACGTTCCCTTCTTCTGTAATAGAATCATAGAATCATTCAGGTTGGAAGAGACCCTTGGGATCATCGAGTCATGACATCTTATTAATGCCTCATTTTGCTTATATAAAAGTTATATGATAAGTAAGAAGAATTTCCACATTTATGTCTGTTTAGTAGAAACTTCTATTTAATTTGCTGATAATGTGATTTTAATTTTAGCTGGTTTTGTGATTCACGCTTGATGCAGAGGGACAGTCTGTTATTGCAGATGAATAATGAAATATGGCAGTCCTTCAAAATAGAAACTGCGATGCTAGCCACCTCTTCCTCCGGAGACCAATGACTTTCTCCAATGACTTCGGAGAAATAGGTGTTTTAACGTTTCCATTTGTTGTCTTTTATTAGCTTACTGAATAAATTGACCTCAGGTTCATAGCTGAATTCCTTCAGTTAATGATGGTGTCAGGTGAACATCACTGTCAGATACACAAAGCTTTTTTTTTCATGCTCACACAGCAATTGGAGCATGAAATATACACATTAAATTACTTTTCAACAGAAATAATTTTATTATCCATTATAAAAAGTGCACAGGAAAGTTGGGCTTTTTTTTTCCTCAGTTCTCTATGTTCTATGCATTTACATTTGTCTTTTAATTTTATAGATAACAATGAACTCAGCCCACAGCCTTCATGAACTTGAGGCGTTGTCATTTCAGATTTTTTAATGAGCCACAAAGAGCTTGGCAAGATTGTTGTGTGCGAATGCAAACCGCTGGAGATGTGGCAGTAAGGAGCAGGTGTGCTACCTGGGGATTAAAACCTGCTGAGAACTGAAAATCACCTGCCCTAAACTTTCTATGGCACGCCTTTTGTGTGCAGTTTAAAGCCCAGTGGTTTACGTGAAGTACCAGACAACTGGTCTGGTAAGATCCACTACAAGGCCAAGACTTCCAGAATCCTTTTGCATTCTGGAGTTAACCAGCATAGTCTGTTTTCTTGGGCCAGGAAACGGCAGAACTCCTAAGGTGGTGTTAAAAACCAGTGGCACCAGTGTGTATGCACATTTTCAGGGAGTAAGGAGAATTGTGTTTCTTTCTTACTACCAGGTGTCCTATTAAAGCTGTGGAATTGGCAGAAATAAGTCCTGTTAAACTAGGCTTTTCAAATATTAAGCAGCAAACCAGTCTGTAGCGCATTCAAGGAATAGATGTGCTATGGGGATGCTCAAACTTCACCTGGATAAAAAGAAAGTTGAAATTAGGTATTTGTGTGGTTTCTAGTTGCTCTGAAAGTTCTCATGGACAGCAATGACAGCACCTGTTGTTGGGACACAAGGCCTGGTACTCAGGTTGTGGTTTAAAAAAGTCTGCATTGGTCTGGCCCAGTTACGTTGACGGTTTAGGGAGGGATTGGCTTCCCAATTGATTTTTCTCTGTGTTCAGATGTGCTGTCTGTAGCACTCTGGTCTGTGACATTATTCGTTCCATTTGGTTGCTTTAGAATAAACTTGAGGATGACGTGGAATCTGGGGAAGATTTGGGTACCAATAAAAGGCACAGCCGGTCCTTGATGGGCAGTTTTTCTAAACGCAAGGTGAGCCACTCGGTAAGTCAGTTCTGCACTCCGTGTTCTTGGGTAGGTTTTGCCTTTGCAGGAGGTGGTGGAGGGGTGGGCCGTGGTTGCATTGTCTGGCAGAGGATGCTGTCAGACTGCCTACTGAACAGGTAGGCTGGGTTATAACTGTGCGTAACAGATAGTTTCAAGGTCTAAAAGTATCCAAGATCTAAACTGAAAACAAAAAAATAATTTAACTTGCACTTTCTATCTGAGCATTTATGATTCCTTTACAAAGGAGGATTTATGATTCCTTTACAAAAGAGGATTTATGATTCCTTTACAAAAAGGTTCTGGCCTTGGGCTGAGTCTTCCCTGTGTGCTCGCATATTGCTCTGCAATACTGACTGTAGCAATAGCTGTCGTTTCCCATTGTCTGTCATTAACACACTCGCTGGCATAAGAAAGCAGCTTGGTGTCCAGCTGCTGAAACACTGATCAGATGGTTATATGTTATGGTTTTATTTCCTTGTGGCACAGAAAAAAGGAAGCAAATTGAAAACAGCGAGCAGTCTGGAAGAGGGTGAAGAGGATTCGGATTCTCAAGGAAATGTAGCCAGGAGCACTGTACATTACAGCAGGTCTGTTAACAAGTAGTTTGGCAATTTTGTGTCTTAAAACAGACACCTACAGGAATGTACCCAATAAATAGATCTACTTCAGGTGTGGAAGCCAATTTGTTGAAGGCTGCAGGCACATGACAGGCATCTGGTGTAAGGGTAGGACTGATGTCTGCCACAAGGTATCAGAATGACCTCTTGGGGCTGTTCAGACTAATTAGCAAAGTACAGTGGACCTTGTATGTGTTTTGAGTTCCTGCCATCTCATCCAGCTGGCATACAAGTTGTTTGACTGGTGGCCCAGTGAATCCATTAAGGTGGATTCGTGTTGTATCAGGTCCCTTGCTGATTTTATTTTTACTGTTTCACGGTTTGTAAACTGCAGTTGCATCAACATTATTTACTTTTCAATATGAAAGATAAAATTTACCCCTTAATTAATGGGAAATTGATTTGTTTTACCTTCTTAGGATAAACCGACAGAAGAAAACAATGAAGCTGTCCAGGGCGCTCTCTGACCTGGTGAAATACACGAAGTCTGTTGGCATCCATGACGTTGAAACTGAAAGTAGGTTGAACTAAAAGTCTGTGGATAATAATTGTTACACAAAGACGTTGACAGGTTATGTTATGTTCTTACAAATCCTCTATTAAAAGCTGGATTCCTGATTGTTTCTCCGCGGCTCTGAAAAGAGTTTAACAGAGGAGCTGCACACACTAAAGCTATAATCCTTGGAAGTAGCTGACTCCTGCCATTGGAATCTACTGAGTGAGTTTAGAGTTGTGTGACAGCTCCTGTAAGGAGAAGAGGTTACCCCAGGTTGTAAGCAGTACGTTTTGTCTTTGCCAGCTTGTGTGAAAGCGATGCACAACAAGGTGCACAACACTTACATCCTGGGAAATAACAGAGGACTTAGTTATGCTCTTGGGCAGAATGGTCTGAAGAGCATTTCGAATGTGAAGATGGGACTTTGAAGTCAAATGTGATGAAATAACAGCATTACATTTCTAGAATATTTCAGTCCTCTTTCTAAGTTTTCTGCATCTTGTTTTGACAAGAATCAAGTTTTAGTTACAAGTGTCAGAAAGAATCGCTTGCCAGAAAACATATTTTCCTTGAACAAATTCCAAAAATCATAGAGTATTTTTTTTGAAACTTCTTAATGAAGATTC
The DNA here is from genome assembly GCA_013400555.1 of Jacana jacana. Taxonomy (NCBI): domain Eukaryota; kingdom Metazoa; phylum Chordata; class Aves; order Charadriiformes; family Jacanidae; genus Jacana; species Jacana jacana. Next base: position 1,180,854 of record VZTM01017888.1, on the reverse strand, counting down.
AGGTCATTCATTATGTTCAGCTTCATTTTCTCCACCATAACTCCTCCGACAAGCACAATCAGTTTGCTGTAATATGAGGAAAGCACAGTTCCCTCCCAGTGGGATGTACTCGAATGATGCTTGATAGTTCTAAGGAACTAGTGCGATGTAGTTTAGAATGCTTTGACTTAGGTAATAAATAAATAAGGAGATAACTTCTAATCTCTTCCTGTCTTCCTTGCAGTCTCTTCCAGCTGGCAGGTTTCATCTTTCAGTGAAACAAAAGCCCACCAGATACTGCAGCAAAAGCCAGCACAGTATCTACGTTTCAACCAGCATCAGTTGTCCCGCATCTACCCATCTTCGTACCGGGTGGACTCCAGCAACTACAATCCCCAGCCGTTCTGGAATGCTGGCTGCCAACTTGGTGAGCAGAGAGATAACTTCTTTATTTTTGTTTAATTATGGGAGGGATGTTTTAATAGGAGCTCTGGAATCACCCCTTAAAGTACTGCCAGTTCTCTGCTCATCCAACTTTACTGACAGTTGAGTTCTCCTAGTTACTGCCTATATTGGTACCTTCACACGTGCATCTTACATGCAAGTAAGTGTCTGATAAATGGAAATAAATGAATGTTGTGGTTTGGGCTGAACTTCTCAAATGCAAGAGGACTTCAGAGTTCAGACTCTTGTAGAGCTTCTCTCTGTGATTTATATGATATAAGAGAATTCTTTTTCATAAAACATTTGAGTTTTTGCATCCAGGCAGTCAAATGAGAAAATGTATTTTGGTGTCCTTCCTTTAACTGGGTTCTATGAACAAGAATGTTGATGATGCACTCAGTAACTCTTCATAGCTTTTTCATTTTATTTTTTTTAAAATAGTTGCACTAAACTACCAGTCAGAGGGAAGAATGCTGCAACTGAACAGGGCCAAATTTAGTGCCAATGGGAACTGTGGCTATGTCCTCAAACCACACTGCATGTGTCAAGGTAAGAAACACGAGCAAATACGTGGATCACTTACTGCATGATAAGAGTGGGTGTAGATCCTTATTAGAGTTTGTTAGAAAAGCGTTTCTGAAGTGAGATGCAGATAAGCCAGAAGATTTCTGTAATTAAAAAGTCATCCACAAAATTGCACTTATTTCAAATTATGTGACTTCTCATGCTTACAGGTGTGTTTAATCCAAATTCCGAAGACCCACTGCCTGGTCAATTGAAGAAACAGCTGGTTCTGAGAATTATCAGTGGTCAACAACTCCCAAAACCTCGTGATTCCATGTTGGGAGACAGAGGAGAGGTATGGGATGCTGAGACTTGTAACAGATGATTCTTGTTGGGGTTGTTTTGACGTTGCTGCTTTAGAGCCTATTCATTGTACTTGTCCGTTTTGAATGCGTTTTAACAGTTTTACTCTAATATCCACTAAATTGGAAAGTATTCCTATGAAGAGCAGTGTTTAAAGTTTATTTTAGAACAGAGGAATGATCACCAGTGCATACAGAGTGATTATTCTAAATGATGCTTTCAGATGAGTTAGCCAGAGATCTCTCATCAGCATAATAATCCAGTACAGAAAGGCTCAGGACCAATAATTACTAAGACAATAACGTATAATGCCCACATTGTCAAAGCTGTGTGCTGGAATTGCATCTTTGTCACTCTTTTTTTAACATTTGGTACTTTCTGTTTTCCAGATTATAGACCCATTCGTTGAAGTAGAAGTTATAGGCTTACCTGTTGATTGCTTCAAAGAACAAACTAGAGTAGTTGATGATAATGGTAAGATTTTGTGGTTCTTAGGGGTTTTTTGTAGCTGAAACATCCTCTTTCAGGCAAATTTTATTCACAAAGATACAAGAAGATGAAATTTGGTGCCTGTTAGGGCAAAGCATTCACAAATTGATTTTAGCATTCTTGATGTTAATCAGAGTTGGGTGTTGAATTCTTTGGCTGAGTTGGTGTAATGTTGTGAAGGTCTTGCTGTAAAACAAGCCATTTTTCTGACTTCTCGCTGTGTGGGAGAGAAGGCTATTTGGAGCTTGCTGTGGTCAAAAGAGCCAGGTTGGCCAAGCAGCAGCTGAAAGCAGGGCCAACTTGAAAGAAGATCCAACTGTTCCTTGCAAATCCCTGTGCTGTTGTGGCTTCTGCTGAAGTGAATGGGAGTATTGGATTTTCCAAGAAAAACGATCAAACTGTTAGGAAAACTGGAATAACATTGTGTGTTTAAGCATTCCTTAGGTAGGCAGTCTTCTTTTTGCATCTTGTGAATGAAATATCTAAAAGCTGATTCCTTCATTCCGAGGTTTTAACCCGATGTGGGAGGAGACACTGGTGTTCACAGTCCATATGCCAGAGATTGCACTGATTCGGTTCCTTGTGTGGGATCACGATCCAATCGGGCGGGATTTTATTGGACAGAGAACAATAGCTTTCAGCAGTATGATGCCAGGTAAGACACAAATGCTGACATCCCAAATCATTTGGCTGGGACTTTTCTCTGCAGTAAGTGAAGCTGCAAATGCTGGATTACTGTGTGCACGTGGGTCTGCTCAGAACTTTCCAGTTAGAACAAGAGCCTGAGAGTTTGGACCCTGAGTTCTCTGCCTTGGTCCACTACTGACTTATATGAGGATGAGTATTAAACCAATTTACTCTGTGGGACTAGATTTTCAAGAACATAGGTGAGAGTGTTAAGCAGGATGGCTAAATATTGTGGACTTGGAAGACTGACACCGAGTCTTTACTCCTGTTTCCTCATACAACTATTTCCTCTGTTTTCTTCATGCAGTTTTTGGAAGACAATAGAGTTTTGATTTGACTTATTACTGTCAGTAATAGTTTAATATAGAACAGGTATTTACCTATTCTAATAATTATAATATTATATATATATATATTTTAATAACGAGGTTATTAAATGCCATTTTGTGTCACTTTTGTATTTCAGTTCACTCTTCTTTCACTGTAAAGCTGCTTCTGTCTATATTTTTCTTTTTTGTCGAAGGAAACACAAAGTAATTTTGTGTTTAAGATTGAAAACAACACTTGGTCTCAATCAAATGAGCTTGGTGAAAATGTGTGCAGTATTAAATACTGGACTGTACGTCCCCAACAGAGAATGTGTCAGCTCCTTGTCAGCTTTGGTCGCTCTGTTCCAGGTTACCGACACGTGTACCTGGAAGGTATAGAAGAGGCATCCATCTTTGTTCATGTGGCGATTAATGACATCTGTGGTAAGGTGAGTTTGCATATGGGAGAGAACTGATGGGATTTCCTATCACCCCAGGGAAGCTAAATATCTTCCAGTGTCTTGAGAGTCTCAAAACCAGTTCATGCTCATTTGCAATGACAGGCTGAGCTTTCTGTAGTAGGAGGCTGTAATGGCATCATGACAGCAGGAGGCGGCGTTGAATAGGCTGGGAGTCCCGAGTTCCTTTCCTTGTGCTGCTCCTGGTGTAAGAGGAACTCAAACTATCCTTGAAAGTGAAAACAGCTGTTTTAATTGCTAGATTTTAATAAAAACATTTTTGGGGTGAAACAGAGATAATTCCCAGGAAAGCTTCAGCTTGTATTTGTAGGAGGAAATGCTGTTTCTGGAGAGACATTTTAGCTCAGTTCCTGCTTTTTTTTTGTTTAAGTTGATGTCTAATGCAAAACCTTCAGGCAGGTCCAGCTTCATCCGGACAGGGCTAGGAGTCTTGCCTGAAACTCCCTGGGATGGGGTTATGAATCTGTTTGAATTTAGCCCTACCGAACAAGGGCCTTTAGAAGCTTTGGGTGACAGACTGGTTGGTCTGAGCAGAACACAGCAGCCAAGCAGTGTTTAATTTTGGTGACAGGGCCTGTCACAGAGAAGGGGTTGGCACCCAGGTCCTGGTAAAAAGGCCAAAGGCCATCTAGTCCCATGCTTTTGGGAAAAATGCTGGCAGGCTGCACATTTCAGTGCAAAGATCATTCCTGACTTTATTTTTGAGTTGAAGAGAACTGTATAGGAAAGAAGTCATGCCTGGTTTGACTGTGGGCAGGGATGCAGGTGTCGCAGTAACCTTACAGACACTTGCTGGCATTGATGCAAACAGCTTTAAATTTGGTTATGGACCTCTTTGGAGTTCCTATGTTCAGATCTATTGCTCTTTCTTGAATAGTTCTATCAAACTCTCCAGGCTTGTAACAAGAAAGTCAGATAGCTCAGTCTTGGGGACTGGATTGATCTGATGGTGTCCCTCACCTGTGTCCTTTAATGAAAGCGGGCGTCTATTTGCTGTATGCATCCAGTGCAGAAGATGACTGCCCTGGTGCCCTGGCCAGCCTTCACATCCTTTTTGTGAATTCTTCTTTTCTGTTCTATTCTTACTCAAAATGATGAAGAATAGGCAGCTTATCCTCCTTTTCCCAGTGTTGTGTGCACTCACAATGCTGTAGTTGGTTTGCTGCTTCCAGGTGATGTCCTCTGCGCTGCTCTGTGCTATTGTATCCTTCATTGGAAGTCAAAGGCTGTAGCTTAGTGTCTTGGTAGCACTATTTTGTGAAAGAGACAACGTTCCGAGTCTTTGTGAATGCTGTAAGAGTTTTCACCCCAAGTTTTCTGTGGCAATATGGCAAGGTGTTATCTCCTTACTTTACCTAGCCTTTCATAAGTATTTACTCTTATTGGCTTCTTCACGAGTAACTGGCTGGTGCTAGTTAAAATTTGCAATAGGCAACGTGCCCACTAAAACCTTGGCAGCTTTTTTGAGGACATCAGGTTTTCTTGGTGTTTTAAGCAATGGAAAGACTTCAGTGTGTCACGGTGTCTCCTCCCTGTCCTTATCTACTAGCTCCCAGTCTTCTGCACTGATATGGGTTTTTTGATTGCTTTATTCCCTGATCATGTTCCAAATCTATTAAACATTCCTTATTGCTTCTTATGATCCCTGCAGTCTCTGGGTCTGCTGGTGTTACGATGCCGGTGCTGTGCACCGGTGTGATTGAAATACAGGCGTTTGGAAGGAAAGTGTGTACGTGGGGGTTCTTACAAATTTATAATTTTAAATAAAAACTACTGAAAATATGAAACACTATGACACAGCTCTTTCTGGTTTGGTCTCTCTGAATCACGTTCTGCTTTGATTTTTCAGTTAACAGAGTTCTGCTGAAAACTAGAATTATTTCTGTTTCCACTCATGTAATAATGGGCAGGAAAACCACCCCAGTTATCAGCCTGGTTTTACCCATAGTTTATTAATCCAGATACTCTAATGCAACCTTTTGGGGCTTTTTTTCTACATGTAGATATTCCACTCTCTCAGTAGCTTGAGTCTTAGATATTTTTTTTTTCACCTTAACTTGTCTTTAACTGAAATCTTTTTCTAGATTGTGCTATTTCTTGGAAATGCTTTTTGTTTGTCTCTCTCTCTTCTGTAGCCTATTCATGTATTGCAGAATTTCTTGTGGTTTTCTAGATGTGCCTATCTCTGAGATCCTCCCTCACTGTTATTTTGCCTTTGCTCTGTCTGTTTGTGATTTCAGTGGGCTTCTCTATGTCAAAAAAGTCTACTTTTAGAAGCAGAGCGTTTTTAGACGCCTTGAAGGTACCCCCTCCTGTCTCTGGGAGGTGTAGTGACCACCACCACACACCTGCATGCCTCTTCCTGGCCACTCCATTAACATCAATGTTTCTTTATTAGCATTTTGAAGCTCCTCAACCCATGTAACATGAATTGTAACATTTGACTTGGTCCGTTCTGTGGGTCATTGATCAGCCAGCAATTCCTCCCTGTATGAAGGAGATCCAGGATAAATTCCTCCTTTCTCTCCTCTCTGAGTCTCTGCCTCTCCTGTCTGTCCTCTGCCGTGCTACAGTTCAAAACCCTTCTTTCACATGGAAAAGAACATTGACAGTGAATTGTTTGCTAAATTGTGGGAAAGCCTCTTGTGCTGCTTTTCAAGTTTGCTTAAAGAGTGAAATAGCCCCGTAAAAGCTGGACTTAGAAGCTGGAAGCACATGTTCTGGATCTCCATCAGCTCTCTCTTTTCAAACTTTTTTATTTTCCTAAATGAACCAAAATTAGCTTTGGGTTCTTGAATCAGTCCATTGATTCAAGCGATTGTGGCTCAGCACCGATGCACCAAATCAGCTAGAATGATACCTGGGGCCCTGCACTGCGTGTCACCCATCCCATCAGTGCTGCTCTTTTTCTTTTTCTTGGATGTTATTTGTGTGTGTGTACGTATGACAGGGTTTTTTTTTTTCTGGGTTTTGCAAATATTTGTGTTGTCTGATTTTTATAGCAATAAAGGAATGTACTTGCCAACTTGCCTGAATTGGAGCAGAATGCTTTTTGTTCCTGCACTCCTTACCAAATGCAAAATCCTGTTTTGAAGCATTCTAGAGAAAGTGAATCCATAATGATGCAAGCAGACTGCTCAGTAGTCTGGCTTTCACAGAGGGTTTATTAATACTTACGTTGTATTTTCCCTGCCTTGTATGGGAGAGTTCAATCCCTACCTTCATTATCGTATCCCATATGCACCTGTAAAGGACATTTTAGGTCTCTCTCTAATCATCTTCTCCTTACGCTGGATCTTGGCCTGTGGTAACTAAACTTCAGTCAATTAGAGCCTGGAATGATATTCTCCATGCTTTCCCTGGGCTTTGTGTCAGCCACATGGCCCTTGATCCCGTGTGCCAGTCGCACAGGACACTTGGAAATAAAAGCAGCTTTTAACCCAGGCTTACCCCCCAGCACAGCGAGAGCTGTCTCTGAGTCCTGCAAAGCAAAATTTGAAATGCCTGAGCGTGCACTCAGATACTTTGGGGTGAAAGACAGACCGTTGTCATTTAAATGAGACATTTCTGTGACATTGTTTGGCACGGCAGGAGTGTGACCTCACACGACATCCCGGGGTAAAAATGGAACTGACAGCAAGTGCCACCGAGCGTGGATGCTGGTCAAATTTTATCAGGGGTTTCTTACAATGCATTTCAGTCACAGGCTCCTGTACTCTATTTTTGTGCTACAGCTACTAAAGAGAGTCTGATTGAACTGGGAAATAAAGGGAACAAAGGAGGAGCAGTAGATTAGAAGGGAAATACTTCTCTGCTTTCAGTGATTTATGTGTCCAAGGCTCTATGGACCAGCACCCTCTGTCAGGCATCAGTCTGTTGCTGTAAAAGTTGGCAAGTACACCTGGAATGTTCACAGGAATGCTGAAACTCCCGCTCACTGAAATGTAAACCCATTGTATGATGGTGGTGAATATATATGTTTAATGCTTAAGTAAGTACTGAAGTATATGAAGTACTGCCTTATCACCCTGACTAACTTCGCTTGTTTATAGTGTGTTTCTTCAGTGATGAAAACAGACATGAGTGTCTTTGGATAAGTGCTTTTTGGTAGGAAATGATTAAAATGTAGGTACACGGGTAGGAAACGGCATATTTGATGATTGTTTGTGTCATGGATATCGTTCAGCTGCTGTTTGTGACAGTGCTCAGTTCCAGTGCAGTGTAGGTCTGAGGAACGTCCATCTCCATTTGAAGGTCCAATTTATTATTTCTGCTTTAAGTCAAGAATATGCTTTAGCTTGAGAGGTCACTATCAGTTAAATTCTGTAACCCCCTCATTTTGCATCACAAAGAAAATTTAAATTATTTTAAAGCAACTTTTCAAAATTGCCACCATTTCTGTGGTGTGGTTTGTGGTTCCTTTTTAAAGTTTATTTTCAGTGTCTCCCTCTCATTTCCTCAGAGCATTCGTTCAGTCTTGTTCCAGAGCTGGCACCTCTGTTACAAGCCACAGGTTTCCAGTCTAAAGTATGAATTCTAGTCACTATCTCCAGTGTAAGAGACAGGAAAAATTAGGTTTGCCAACGTCTGATGTCCAGTTCTGCCCAAGTATAACATCCTGCACAGGGTGGATAGTTCAGCTCTGTCTTTCCAATTTAATTGAAATCATAATAAGTTTTAGCTGGTGCAGGCTTGATGGATTTCAGTCTGCAAAATTTCAGCTGATTTGTTTTATTGAAAAACATGTGTAACATGTAAAGTATTTCCTTTTTTTTTCACTTTTCAGTACCTAGTGTTTATGTTGTAAGTAGCTATATGCTAGTAAGAAAACTATGAGAGATAAGCCTGGTTGGAAAATGTTACCTAAAACCATAGTTGAACAAAAAAGATGTGAAATTTTGCAAAGCTGCCCTTCCTGAATTTTTTTTTTTCCTCTTTAATCCTGTCCTATTCCTGGTTGAGTTCTCATGCTGGTGGTAGGAGTATGGCAGGAGACTCTGTATGTGCATAAATACCTGAACTGAGCATTTGTACATGAGTTCCTGTGCCCAAAGGAGGAGATTGGTGTTTTCTGTTAAGGACCTTTTTCTTTTCTTTTTTTTTTTTTTTTAATTTTCCAGGCCAAACAAGCTCTGGGTCTAAAAGGCCTGTTCCTCAGAAATCCAAAGCAGGCCTCTCTGGACAGTCATGCTGCTGGTCAGCTTCATCGCAAACATTCCTTTAGCAGCCACATCTTGCGACGGACAGCCAGTGCACCCACCAAAAGCCAGAAGAAGAACAAGAAGGGCTTTCCTGAGATTGCTTTTGACTCAAAAGACAACAGCTCTGAAGGGGCCGGCGACGACCGGGAAGTGGAAGCTGCTTCACAGCCCCGCTTTGAGCGAGAGCCAGAAAGGGCTTCTCTGTCACCAGCTCCCAGAGATGGTGCCAGTGGGGAGGTACATGGCAAGGTGTTGAAAGGTAAGGCCCATAGTTCTCGTCAAGCCAAAAGCCAGAGTTGTGCTCGAGGGGGTGCTGCTTTCAGTGAACCCATACAGAGGTCTAACAGGGTCCGGCTTCAGGAGCACCAGAGCGAGAAGCAAAGCGTCTTTGCACGCTGTGCCATCAACAGCTCTGGTAGGATTGGAGTGGCCACCAATTGCATGAAATGTATGATTGGTTCCAAAGAAAGCCCAGATCTAGAATGCGAGTGGAGTGACCATCCTACCAGGCCTATTGCTAAAGATATATTTCGCCATGACCAGTATAGCAGTGTAACTGGAGAAGAGAGGTTAGAGCTAAAAAACTGGGCTGTGAAAGGTCAGCCCACACGACAATCAGATTTGCAGTCTTGCAGCAGCCCTGGAACTGCCGATGATCTAACAAGAAGCGCCCAGTCTTTTGTGACCCCAGGGAAGAAAACCGTTGAATCTAAATGTCATGGAATAAAGGCTCATTCCCGGCAGCGGTGGCAGTGCCAGTCTGGTGGCAAGTATGGAAGCACTGTCAACTTGGTTGCAGCCAGCAATGGCTCTATATCCTCCAACTCCAGCAGTCTAGAAAGCCTTGGAAGCCCAGAATTCCCCAAGCGCTGGCCTGAAACTTCTCGAAGGCAAGTGGGTACCCTCCAGAGGGAAATGAACGCCTTGTTCGTTCAAAAATTGGAGGAAATTCGAAGTAAATCCCCTATATTCTTTACTGGTAAGACCAGATTTTCTTCACCCTTCTCCACCTCAGATCACATCATTGTCTCAGCTTCCGCATAGCGCCTTCACTTAGAAGCTCCTGTATGTTGTTTTGCTATCAAGAATGATTTTTCTTTTTTTTTTTGACAATGATAGGAAAAAAGTCTGCATAAATATTTTTATTTTAGTTTTTTCCTAGATGCATCTGGTTTAGATTAGTGCTCTCCGTGCCTAGTAACCATCTGCAGTAGTAAAGCTGTCAAAAGTCCATGAATGCTTGGGTTGTTTGTTCAAGGGGTTTTGTTTCCTTGTTTGTTGTTTGTCTTTTTTTTTAGTCACTGTGGTATGATACTAAGTAAATTTTAAGATCCAAACCAGAGCATTAAGAAGAGCTTGAATATGGGAAACCCATATTAACAAACAGTAATTTCCATTATCGGTGTTTGTGTTTCACTGAGGGATAACCACATCGCCAAGGACAGCTGATGTGCACTCTGCCAACAAGAAAACCAGTTCCTTCCTCAAAAAACTTGTAAAATTACCACCATCAGTTCAGGGATTACTGATGGAATCCTCTGGGTCTGGGTTATTCAGGGTATCACACTTTATGAACATGCAGACCATTTTGGTCCTGAGTATGTAAACACTTATAGAAGTGCTTAATTTCACAGATGTGATTTGACTGTGACCTGAGGGCATGGTTGTGTGATGTGAAGAAGCAAGGGATGTGACCTGATGTTACTTGTGTGGGCCAGGCCAGGGGTGACCTGTTAGCATTTCCCAGTGGCAAAATAAAACATGGCCATTTAAGGAAGGCAGCTTCAACTACAGCATTTTATGGTTGGTTGAAGCCAGAATTATGCATGTGGTCACTGAGATCTTGTGGCTCTATCTATACCCGTGAACTATAGGTTTGTAAAGATGGAAAACAGGAACAGAAGCAACCAGGGGATATATTTTAATAAGAAAAGTGGCTTTTTTCCTCCTGAGTTGGCAGGAGGGGGAGGAAAGGAAGAGATGTTGACAGGATTTTCGCTGTTTCATAGAATTGTAAAGGGAAAGTAAAGAAGTACAGCTTTTGTCTGTGACTACACGATCCCTTCCCTCCTGCCTTAGTTGTCCAAGGAATTTGGACATTGATGGTACCTTTTCAGGAAGAGTTAAGTGACTTCGGTGTTCTGCGAGACGTAATCCCTTCTTTCTGTAACGCATTCTTACTGCTTACCTGTAGTGGGCTTTTTTGAAAGCCTCATAGAGAAATTTAATACTCTGTTTGATTAATTTAATCTGGTTGGGGGTTTACAGTTTCTCTTTATTTCTCTTTTTTTTTTTTTTTCCATCTTTTTTTTCCAATATCTGCTTTGAGCTTTTAGGAAAATACCAGGACAATAGGATGAGGAGGGAAGAAGTTTGCCAGTTCCCATGACTTGAAATGAATCCAAAGCAGCAGAACTCTTTCTATGCCTAAATTATTGGCATTAGGCTTTTCATAAGCTCTGAGTAGTGTGACATGTGAAACCATTTCCCATTATCAGTGCCAGCTCCCCCGCCAGCCCCCAAGTCACTAAATAGATATTGTGATATGCTTGAAATCTGATTAAATCCAGCTGACTTCTCAAGCATGGAATCAGCAAAGCTTTAAAATGGTGAAACAGTCACTTGAACTGGGGGCTTGATCCAGGGACAAACACTGTGTTTGCACAAACAGCATGCTTTCCCCATCCGCCTGCTATTTTACTGCCTTGGGCCAAGAAACCAAGGAAACCAATAACATTAACCTAGTATGGCCACGTTTCATAATTAACAGTCTGTTGGTAGGAAGTGCTGCATGGATGGGACAGGAAACTATAGTCTCTGGTTGTCCCCTTTATGGCAATGGCATCAAGGTCTCCAGTATTGAGCCTTCATCTGTGCTGATGGATGGCCTGGCCTGGGTGGGGAGAGGGAGAGCTCCTTAGTCTGACCAGCTCCAGACTCCTCCCTGCTGTGTTGGGAATGCTGGATTTTGCTTATAGCACATGTGTCTTCTCCCATTCTAACTCTCCCATTCTAACACTCCCAGCTAAGGGAATGTTGCCTGTTGAACAGCTCTCTCTGTTGTTAAGCATCTTGTCACTGCATGGAAGTGGAGATACCAGGGCTAAAAGGAAAGGCCCAATATTGGCATTTTTTGATAACGGAGATGATTTTTTCCCGTAGCATTAGGAAAGGGCTTTGGAGAAGAGAAGGCTAGCTTCCATTCCCCAGTCCAGTGGAGTGCATTTCATTTCTTGAACAGTAGCAAAAATTACCTTTTATTCTTCTATGATAAAATAATGGATTAATATCTGTCCATTTGTGGTTTCCATTGAGTGCTCTGGTTGGTCGAAATTCTTAGGATCCTACAAAAATGTGTGAATGTTTCTGTCTGTCTCCCTTCCCTCCCTCAGCACTAATTTACCCCGTTATCTGCACCTGCCTTCCCTACATTAACTGGATTTTTCCTCTGTTCTGTCCTATTATTCTACATGCACACTCTCTCTCTAGTTAAGAACTGAAAGGACAAGCAAGTCAAAGGTAACTGTCTACTGAGTGTCACTGATTCGAGCACCTTGTTGCCTGTAGTCCTGACTGTTTTTTTTGTTTCCTGCCTTATAATTACCTGCTCCTGCATTCTTGAGGTTGGTGTCTGGCTTAGTGGTGCTTTGCATGTTTGCAGTGTGGTTTGGAGGTGTGGGAAATAGTCTTTTTGGCATGATCGCTTTGGCTCTTAGGGTCCAAGTAATACACGTTGCAGGCGGATGGAGCGGTTTCTTCAGGGAACTGGTGGCTGTAGTGACTCCAGGATTGTGCTGTCAGCCTGCTGTTCATGAGCCATGCATCCCTATAGTTCTGTGCAAAAGAAATTGCAAACTTTTTTTGAAAAGCAAAGTTTGTCTGTTTAAAGCTTTTGTTTTGTTTTCGAAAGGTATTTTGACTACACTCCGCTGTGTGTATACAGACTGTTTTATTTGCAGTCGGCTCCTGAAGTCCTGGGCGGCTTCTCTTCTGAGTAGTTGGTGTTGGGATCGTGTCTGTTGGCTGGGCAGTGGTTCTGATCATTGGACACAGTCTGATCATCAGCTCATAAACTGATGTGTTTGAGTGCAGGAAGGGAGGAAAAGCACAATTCAAGTGGAGCTGGATGGTGAAGCAAGAAAAATTAGTTGATGAGAGGGGATACAAGGACACAGAGAAATTGATGGGTACAGTTGGAATAATATAATCAGAGAAGCAATATAGTGCTATTGTGCATGGACTGAGATTTTTCTGAAAGCAACAGGGCTATTGGGCAGCTAAAAGTGAATAAGCAGAATTTTTTGCTGCCTTTAGCCAAATGTTTGAACTCAAGGTATTTCAAAAATCCTGATTAATATATGCAACTGCTACCTTAAAAATAAAATGATAATGCATAAAGATTAAATCTTCAGCTGGACCACAATTTGTAATACTAATTAACCCCGTATCTCCGTTTCTCTTGTTTCTTTCTTTTTCCTGTCTTTCCATGTCTCCCAAGTAGATGTCCGCCATTTCTCAATACAGAGGTCAGTCACTTCTTTGTGCAGCCTAGAAACTATCACTGAGGAGCCTGTTCTTGCCAATGAAACCCATCACACCAGCCCTTTCTTCCCTCTACCCGTTACTCCTTACAGTGATTCTGAAGAAGGGTCTGTGTCTGACCATTCCACTGAAGCTCGATCAGAAGCCAGCAGCGCATCCAACCAGCCTCAAGAATCTCTCCTCACTCGAGAACAAAGAACACATCTGGCTGCAGAAGACCAAGCACAGGTAGTCACAAGAGCAGCTGCCACAAGTTTAGCAGTTGAGGCTGAGAGGACAAGCGTGGCAGGATGTCTCAAAGAAGCCAATGGTTTGGCGCAGGTTTGTGGTAAAGCTGAAGATCAGTCTGGGTTGGTGGCACATCCTCAGAAAAGCTGGCTGGTGGTGGCAGCAGGGAGGACCGATGCCCAGCCTGCTGAGAACTGCCAGGAGCAAAATGACCAGCCAGGTCAGGTATTATCAGACATGAAAAGCACCGTCGAATCCCAAGGCAAAAAACTCGGTGCAGCAGCTGTTCTACTGCAGCAAAACAATGTTATTAACAGAACACAGACAACTTTGCCTCCAGATACGTCCCAGAAAGCCCAGTCTGCACAGGGTCTACCTGTTTCTGTTTCTCAGACGAACTCTTACGTGTTGGTAAGACAGTCAAAGAGTGAAGGACTGAAGATGTCGGACTCCTCAGCCTTAAAAATTCCAAGTGGCCTGTCTCCAGCAGCAGAAGTATACTTCGATGCCACTGTTAACGACCGGATCTGGAGCAAGCTAGATTGCAGCAATCATCGTGACAGCATGTCTTCCTCTTCCAGCATGTCCTCCAATGACACTGTGATAGATCTCTCTCCATCCAATCTAGCTCGCAAAAGCCTCCCAGATCTTGGCATCCGTCATGAAAATTTTGAGCCCCTTGCCATAAGAAAGGGCATGCGCCCACGGTCTGCTACCACATCCAGTAATGAGATGCCAATGGTGAGCAAGAGCAAATCCAATCCTAACCTGAGGTCTGGCCAGCTTCCAGCAGATGAATTGTGCCCCCGTCCTCTTGCCAGGAGCCCTGAGGACGTATTCTCATCCATTCCCAGAAGGCACACCTGGAACAGGCTGTACATGGAAAGTCTCAGACAGTCTTCTAACAAATCCAAAGCACAGGATATGGTTGGGAACAACCAGGCAAAATCCAAGAGTCTTGGAGACCTTACCTCTGATGATATTGTGTGCACTTTCGAAAGCAAATACCGTAGCATCAGCAGGAGTTTCGTCACTCGGTCCATGCGGGAGCAGCGCCGCTCTTCAGGCCTGAGATCCTCAGCCAAAGCCCAGGATGAGCTGACTGAGCAGCTAAAGAAACTGACAGCCTTTCAGCGGGAAAACGATATCACTTCCCCCATCAGTCTTGATCCGACTGAGTCTGAAGAGGAAGGGGAGAGCCTGGGGCTCCTCCGCAGGTCTTCGTCTCGCAGTCAGAGCCGGGTGCGGTACATCGCCAACAGGGCCAAGCAGGCTCAGGAGAGGCAGCGGCTGCAAAGCCTGGGCCAGCTCAGCGGGAGCCCCATCGAGGAGAGGGGAAACCCCGAGGGAGCCTGCAGCGTCGCTAAAGCCGGTTGTATGGATGTAGCTTCTCCTGCCGTGTTTACATCCCAGCCTAAGAACCAAACGGACTATAACGCTGACACAGAAGTCTTCTTTATGCTGAAACTGTAATTCTGGGGAGCACTGAATAAGGCAATGTTTACATTCCTGTCAAAGCAAAACACAGCGACCCGAGAGGCACAAAATATCCTCATGTGGCTTAGTGCTTCCCGGCCTTCCCTCGACTGTAAGGGACTTGATATCACGACTCCAAAAGAATAGATGAGTGTTCAATTTGTCAGCAGATTGTGGCAACAGAACAATCAAGTGAAATCAGCAATTACATTTTTACAGTTCTGATGATCTGACCTCCTTTGGTTTGTTGGGTTTTTTTTTTAATTATGCTTTTCCCAGCCTCAAATTTGGCCTCCTTTGCGTGCAACCACTTTTTTGCATTTGCAGTTTGCTCTGTGCAAATCTCATGTTCTTTACTCATTTCAGTAATTGCTTCTTAACAATAGGTGAACATCTCTGTGATGTTAACAACAGCTAAGGTAAACTTTGCTCTTTTCAGTTGTGGATCTGGGAAAAGAGGCTGGATTTAAAATCACACCCCCTGTTCTGTTTTATCTTTTGGACGAGTCTGAGGCCTCTGAGGGTGTCTTCTCTTAGAAATACTCAAAATTGCAGTGTAATTGTTTCATGAATTACTCATGTAGTAGATAAAGTCCATCTCCCATCGTGGCCCTGCTTATTTCAGTGAAAATCCGTATTGTCTCACTTTTTGAAGAAGAGCTCTCACTATGTTCCAAAGCAATGCTTTTCTAAACCAGGCTTGTTTGTATACATAAATATATATATCTGTGTGTGCCTGCACATATATGTACACATGCACACACTTAAACTGAACTGTGACTGTTCCTTGTCTCAAAGCATAATCTGTGGGAATGAGACGGGAGAGAGAAGGGAATTACTAAAGATAGACAGGAAATACCTTCTGAATTTAATTCAGAAACGGCGAAATCGCATGCTAATCTTTTCTTGAAAACAGCACTCTCCCTTCTTCCTGGTATTTTAACGATGCTGCTGTACATAGCACTTTTTGGATGGATTTTACTATCTCTGTATTGCACTGCCATGCAAAGTTTTCAATGATATGTTTTAAAAAGAGAGATATTTAATTTTTTTAGATGGACATATTTAGAATTAAATACTAACCTAAACAGAATAATAATTTTTCCTCCCTGTTTGTTTTGGGTTTTTTTTTAACTTTTTATTTTTAGGGGTGTTGTCCCCCCCCCAATTATTATGTCATTTATTATAGATGTACATTTTATCAATGATGGAGAAGAATGTTTACTGAGATGCATTTTGAAGAGAAACAGAGGTTTAATTTTATTTCAGGCTGCATAGAGTCCCTAGTATTGAGAGGATATTTTGCTTTTGTTGGTAATGATTATTTGTGTATATTGCAAAATCTAAACATTGGTTTGTAAAATGACCTTACACTACTAAAATAAACATATTTAACCTTCCAGCTGTTGGCTCTTTAGCTGTAACTTAACACTTTTCCTATGCTGTCTAGAAGTTTGTGATACACAAATGTAGTTAATCCTATCTGCTTTGTTTTAAACATTCTTTAGTGGGTAACATTTAATTTTACTCTTTTTCAGAGTGGTAGCTGTTTCAGATCCAGCTGAGATTTTCTCAGGTCCACCAAAAGACATGCAGGTACTGGTAGGGACTGGCCTCCTGTTGTGGTGTGATACACAGCACGGGTGGTTAGGAAGCCATGTCTCTGGCAGCCAGTGATGGCTCTGTAGATGAAAATTCTAAGGCAACTCATGTAATTAGCAGCCAAACAGACATAATCCAAGGACCTAATCTATTCTTTTACAGCTCTCCAAGTAAGATAGACAGCCCTGTTTCATTGCTGAGCTTGTTTAAAGTCTGGCTGAAAATACTGCAGCTAGAATGTGGTCATCGCCTGCCTCATTCAAAAATATTTGCTCTTCCTGTCCCAGCAAAGCGCGCTGTGAAAGTGGGTGTCACCCAGCTCCTATCTTTCCGGGGGGGCTGGTCAGCTCGCTGTGGACTGCAGGGCTGGAGAGGAGATCTGGGTTTCTCATTTTGATATCATTTGGCCATAAGCCTTTAAAGTCTGAAATATCAAAAGGTAAGGGTAACTGTAGGTGATGATGTCATTGTAAGATGGAGACGGGGACTGGGAGGGGTTAACTTCTCCAATTAAATCGTTTCAAAAGGGCTTCAGTATGCTTTGTCCAAAAATATTCTCTCAGTTTTCCATCCTGGCTCCGATCTCCGTTGCTTGTCTTCCTGGTTTGGAGGAGAGGCCCTCGAGGTTTGTGCAGCAAAGGTTCGGAACACGCACTGCAGTAACCCTGCAATATCATTGCTGCCTCCCAAGGAAAAAAAGGTAAATCAGCAGCAGCAATGTGTGATCTGCCAAGATTAGTCTCACATTGTGTCTTAACACAAAGCAAATTTCATTAACATTCTCTAGACGAAAAGTCACTCTGTAATACTTTAGTCTTGGGCTGAAAAGCTGCAGGGAGTTGCTGCTTTTTTATCTTGAAAGCAAGAAAGAACATGCAACTTGACAGCTTTAGAAAGTTAATATTTAAAAGGTCTATTTGTGTCTTTTCAAAGACCTGAGTTTCACAAGCAGACTATTTTTATCTGTAGTTGATTAAGCAATGCTTGTTAAATCAGTGCACCTCACAGAAGGCAGTATCCTGTAGCACTTCAAAACATTTTTGTTCAAATTTTTAAAAAATGGTGTCTGGCTTTTACTTACTAGGCTACATGTGAATTTTGCCCTCCTGCCTCCAAATGAATAGCAGCTACCTTTGCAGCTTGTGCTGCTCCACCACGTGAGGCCATTAATGACAGTCAGATGGACAACATTGCCCATTTTGTATCTATTCCTGTTGGCTTACACCAAGACAGGACAAATATTCCTTTTTTCCAGGGCTCTTCCATGTTTTTCAGTTCATTAAACTGTAAGATTAGAAGTTCAAAGTTTCCAAATTACAAGCAGTGTATTATACATGGCTGGAATTGGGGATTTATTGGTCTGTATTCCTCCAGCTTAGTGTTTAAGAACATTGATGATTTATCTTTAAAAACTGATTTGGTTTGTTCTGAGAGGCTTTCAGCTGCTGGTAGTTGAGCTTATCAGCCCTTGTTAGCTGCCATCTGTGAAAAATCACAGACCATAATGTGCATCTTACTAAAGCCTAGAAAATATTCATGAAAAGCAGCTGGACATCTCAGCTCATTGGGCTTTTGCAAACTTCCCCCTCTGTGCAGCCCTTTGCTAGAATCTCTAGGGCATAACTGTCAGTTGTTCCTGGAAATGAACCTGGAGCCAGGTCAAAGCCTGTCAGAGAAATCCAAGGTGAATAGATCTTGCTGGATTTATTTTTGTTCCTGGTTTATCCTATAGAGAGGAAGTAATTATCCTCTATAACATATCTGAGCATCTTGCCATAATCTATATTGCAAGAGTGATTTACACCATCTGGAGGCTGAAGTGCTTTAAAAGTGATCTAAGGACTAATTGCAGGGAGCTATGAGTCAAGCCCTTGAGCTCTGGTAGGGCAAGCTTCTCCAAATGCAATCTTGAAATTTAAGCAATTTTTGACTGTGCAGAAAGCAAACTGCAAGGGAGTAAATTTTTGTTTCTTATTTTAAGTGTGGACATGTTCCAGCTCCCCTGCAGGACGAGCTCGAACAGTCTGCTCTGCTGAATTCTTGTGAAAGCACTTCTTTCTCATTGTGGTGCCTTGATGTGTGTATTTATAAATGACCTGGCCCAACAGAATCAGGCACTTGGCAGCGTTGTACTTTAGCTCACTTTTGAAGTGAAACTAGGAAGTGAACGGATGCAGGGGACAGGAATCTCGCTTCTGTGCCCCTGTATTAAACTGAACTGCACAATCCAGAGAGGAGTTTAATGGTTTACCTTGAAGCTCAGGCCTTCCTTCAGCTGTCTAGGCATTGCATGGAAATACTAGATGTATGTAATGGATTTAGGGGGTTTTGGGCATTATAAAGGAGTCCCCCAGCTGATCTGAGACAGTCACTGAGTGGAGAAGGTCTCAAGCAGCTTACACTATGGATAGACAGGAGAGATGGGCGCAGCTTGACAGGACACTCTTCTAGAAAGACATTCACAGGACCACAGTACAGGCCAGTAGTAATACTTTCTGAGTCTCAGTGTGGTATTCAGCTGCTGCACTAAACTGCTTCCAAACCTTCTCTTTTTGCTGGGTGTAGTCTCCTCCTCTCTTTCCCAAAGCCCAAGGTGCCCCTGGAGTCTGCAACACTAGCTGGTATGTTCCGCAGAAGCCCCTTAGCCTGGCTCCTCCCTCTCTTCCATGGTTATAACAGGGGTGAATGCCTGTGTGCCTTCAGTGTTCCAGCAGCTCATTGTGCCTGTTCATCGAGTCGCTTTGCTGGTGCCCAGTCAGACAAACGGAACTAGGAGAGGCTGAAGGAATTGCTGTAAGTGAGCTCCTGCCTTCAATCACTGCTCTTCTTCTAGATGACAAGGATCAACGCCTGTGAGCGACAGGCTGTCTCCTTCCTACCTGATGGGTTTTCCACTGCTGTGTTAGTACTGATGCTTCCTTCAGCACACTGAAGACTGGCTGAGGAGTAATGCTGTCTATTTTGTTTACGTTCTGAAAGACTGAAAACCTTCTGAGGAGTGAGAGCTGATTCCAGCAAAGTAACTTTTTAAATCCTTAGTTTGCTTTCCTGCAAAGCCAGCATGAGAGAACGCTGCAGTACCTCCTTGGGTAGATGCTGAATGGATATTGCAATGGTCCATTGGGCAGTGTCTGAGGGACTTACACACTGGCAGGCACTAACCCCCTCTGCCCTCCCATTATTCTAGCTCTAACCTATTCAGTTTGCCTTTAAATGACTGTACTACTAAATTAAAATTTAAGAAAGTGAAGAGAATTAAGTAAGAAAATACATTAAGATTAGCTTTTGTGGAAAACTCTCCTTTGCAAATATTTACACTCTGTTTAGACAGTCAGCACCCCGTGTGTTAACAACTCTTTCTGTTCAAGGTGATGCAAGCAATATATTCCCAGCTCCACTTAGCTCTCTTGAAGGAGGCTACTTGAAGTAAAGGTAATTTTAGTGTATGTACCAAATTTTAAGGGAAAAAGTACCAGTAATTTACAGGTTAAATCTACCAGGGAAATCATCATTCCTCACTGGCTCAACTTCAGACTGCTGCTGCTCTTCCTTTCTGTGCCCCACTGCGTGGTTTAGGTGCTGCTTTGGCACAGAGGATCCACATGTTCTCATTTGGGAGTGTTTTTTTACAACAACAACTAAAGACAGCATTTAAATGTAACCCAGAATGAATCTTCTGTGTAAATTTTATCCACCTTCTCTTATTAGGTAAAAGATGTAGAGAAAAATGAGTGAGGGAAAGTACTGAGCTGTGATGGTCGAGGGTTTTCACAGGAAAACCTTTTTGCAGGTTTGGGGAAAATTTCCTAAAATTTGCTGAGTTAAGGTTACCTGAAGCCAGTGTTCTCTAAGCATCAGCCAGAAGCAAGTAATGCCATATGTAGGATTTTTTTGCCTACCTAGTCTCCTAAATGGTAAGTTCTCGTGGGCATTTTTAATATGGTTTTTATAGTTTCTGGGGTAATGGTGGCCTGAACCTTGTTTGACACTGACAACAAACACAATCAAAGATATTGGGGCAGCTTTTGAGGTTTAATACAGCCTGGCATTGATTGTTTTCTGTAGTTGTTGCTGCTTTACCATGATAAATGTACAATTATTTCAATATTTTCATGCAGAAATTCTGTTGCAGAGTTTGAAATGAGAAAAGTTAATAAAATATGCTGGGTTTCACCCTCTTCCACCCTCCCCCCTTTTCCTTGTTCAGTTCAGAGCAGGAGATTGAGGCAAATGAGGGCTTCAGAAGCAGTTTCTCTTGTCTTCTGGTGAAACAGCTTTGTTTCAGATCATTTTGGTGCAAAAAGATCTGATGTTTCCTTTGCTTCAAATGAAATAAACACCTTTATTTGTTCATTTATTTCCAACCCAAACCGGAAACCGAAATCAAGGTTTNACCCCCCCCCCCCCCAAGTGAGAACCTCCTGGAAGAGGTTGTTTTATTAGTATCTCAGCTGGGTACTGAAATTTCTTTAACAGCACTTTCCCATTTCTCAGAGTTTAATGTCCTAGTACTCGGGAGGGAGCAGTGCACTTCAGCTCTACCCTCTCCTCCCCCTGACCGGTGGGGGGTGTGTGTGCCCCTCGTTATTGCACCCATCTACACCTGCCTCTGGCCAGAGCCTGCCCACTGGTGTGGCTCCACTCAGGGGAAGAGAAACAGGGCAACAACCAGTGGGTTAATCCACTTGTCAGGTTGGTCACCTACTTTTTGCTGCAGGGATGTGCTCATCATAGTATTTTCCTTATTCTTTGCTCTGGCTGGTCTCTGTGGTGACTGTGTTTCCACCTGGAGACCTTTGTTTGACTGGGGACTCTTCAGAATGAGGTGCAGAACATCCAGGCCGTGCTGATTTTAACCCAGCAATGAGGATGTGTAACACCCAGCTTTAACTCCTTGTCTTTCATCTCTAGCAGGGACTTTCCTTTAAACAGCAGATATTTCTGCTCCAATGGACAAAGGTCTTCGCTTCATGTTCCATGCGATTACGATTGTGTTGCTCCTGAGAGGATCAAGCCAGGCAGGTGAGAAAAATGATACAAAAATGTAGGCTGTGCCCAAATCTGGTTTTGTTCTTCTTCTTTACAGAGTGCTAATTCTTTCAGTCTTTAACTGCTAGCGCTTACAGGAACTCATTTTACTCGAAGAATTTGCTTTCCAATTTGCTGTTAAGGCATCACCTGGGCCTACTTCATTGTTACCAGCTTGCCATAGTGACTCTATCACTTTGTGTGTCTTTGCTGCTCTAGATATAAATCAGATGGCAGAGACCAGGGAAAATGAAAAAGCCCAGGGAAAGGGTGCTTAGCTGTCCCTGAACAGCACTCTTGTGGTTAAACACCCACCACTTTTGGGTCTGTGGTCTCCTGAACTGCAGTGAGATGTGCTAATTAACTTGTTCTTCTGTGAGGGATGTTTTGTGTGTTACTTGTGGCGTCTTTTGGGAAGAAGGGGGGATATAGCACACTGAAGTTGCCAGCTCTGAGTCCCCAGACATTTTGTAGACAAAGGGTAACGCTAGCTTTGCCCTGAAGTTCTGAAGGGACAGGAGAAGCAGCCTACCAGGGACTTCTCGTGGCGGTCAGGAGCTGGATCACAGTCCACCCCCAGTGTGAGGAGCTGAGGAACTTGCTTTTGCAATTGCACAGCAAATGCTATTGTTTTGATTTTACTGTGGTTTTTTTGGTGTTCTGTGCCTGGAGACCAGACTCAGGCTAAAGGAGTAGCTTGATCTTGCAAAATTACTGGGAACTAAAAATCAGCTCCCTATTCAGAGGGTTGGGAGAGCAGCTTCCTTCCCTTCTCCGCTCATCCCTCACACCCATCTCCTGCCTACCCAGAACTGGGAATTGCATGGCTGTGATAGCTACAGTTCACCTCAGGTTACAGATACTTCACCCATTTGGTCCAATTCTCTCTTCCTGAGAATTCTCTCAGCTGGAATGTCCCAGTCTGCTCCAGGCCTGGGATCCACTGGACCCATGGCCTCAGTGATCTCTCCTGCGCTCACACAAGGGGAGATGCTGGCAAAGGCTGCAAAGAGAAGGGTACTGTTGTGGAACGGGAGGATGGGATGGAAAGTTGGGGTGAATCGGCCAGTTCTTAAGCTACAAGCTTTTTCACCAGCAGTTAAATGGGGAGCCATCTCCAGTTAGGAGGCTGGGCTTGCTCACAGCAGGGGAAAGGACAAGGCTGGTTGGTGCAACCACATTTCCTGCAGCCATCGGCCTGTGGGGAGCGAGAGCGGAGGGATGAGCCTCTCCTCTTTCTTATGATTTTGTAGGCTGCCACAAAGGATCCTCACAATGAGGACTTGGCTTCGGAGAACTGTCACTGCAATGAACTTTGAGTTAGTGCTGCAGCTTGATTACTTGTGGTCCTTTCAGGGCTTCTTACAATGGGGCTTTGAACAGCTGCATCCAGTGCCGCCGTGGGGGGGCTGAAGCCCTTGGTACAGACTGTTTGCTTCCAAGGAACTCTAGCAGGACTTCAAAATGAGCCTCAAAAGCTTTTACTGGCTATAATGAGTGTCTAAAGGGAGACAAGAGAACTCCTTTGTGAAGATTTCCAGCTCCTGTGGAGAACTGTAGTGGAGAGGGGAAAAAACAGGTTTTGTTTTACAATAATGTGGAGTTCAGCACAAGGCCAGAAAATGCAAAACCAAAGAATGAATAATAATAGATAATGAATGAATATGTTGTTATATTTAATGAAAAACTCGCAGCTTTTGCTTGAAAGAGTGAGAACACCCTAATTTTTTTGGTTTTTCTTGAGGGATTTTTGGCTTTTACACTGTGAATTCTTTGATTCCCAGGAGCAACGCTGTGCACAGTCCACAAAAAACATCCTGGGCAATTAATGAGTCCTACTTGTGGTTTTCATCTCAATCATTTTAGCTTTGCTCTCCTGCAGCTGGGGTGGGATTGAGTTTTTCTCCTGAGTACTACAAAAAGGGAAGCTGTGGATCAAATAATCTGACAGGACTTGCTGAAAGCCCCACAGCAGAGCAGAGAGCAGAACCCAGGAGCGTGACTAACCTCCCTACCAGCACTTTTATGGGTGAATCTTAGTGGTTTTACCAAAGACAGGTGTATAATTACTTTAGTTTTAGAAATGGGAAACTGAGGCATAGGAAGAAGAAGCAATACAGGAAAGGTCAGTGTCAGATTTGACATTTGGTGTTCCCCCCCAGTGCTGCCTGCGGGGTTGCACTGGTTCTCATCACATTTAATTCTATGTACTTCCCTTACTCACTGTTCCTCGATGGGATACAGAGAACAGGCAACACGAGACAGGCTTCCTGGTCCCTCTTCCTTCAGCTCTCGGTTCCTGCTTTTGGTCATGGCCCTTTGGAGGTTTCAATTTTCACAGGAATGAAAAGTCAAGGTGCTTATAATTTGAGGGGGGAATGGAGTAGGAGGTGGTGGAGAAAGGTTTCCAGCCCAGAGGTTGTAACCCCTGTGGGTGCATCGGCAGAAGGGACCTCTCATAAAGAGGACAAGGGAAGAATAAGAATAGCTTATGTCTTGGAACTTGTTGGTGATAGATCTTTGTTTGTTTACTGGGCTTTTCATTAGGGGTGTTAGGTTTTCCTTAGGCAAGGTTTGGCAGGAGTTATGGGGGAAATCTTAGTTCTGTAGAGTAGCAGGAGAGCTGGCTCTTCACCCTGCCAGGGAGGGCAATAAGGCAATAAGGCGATGGATTCTGCCAGTTCCATTCCTCGATGTGTGAGTGACAGCCATTGCCGTTCAGTTACAGTTAGAACCTTCTGCAGCCTGAGTCTGGCTGTGTCTGCCTCTGCTTGGGTGTGTTTCCCACTGAGGCTGTGCTGAGCGAGGCAACGGGCTTGGCAGAGGTGCTGTGACTCAACTGCCCTGTGAGCCTGGGAGTGCAGGGTGGGCATTCTGAACGGAGGGGATGAGGCTTCACTTTTAAGGAGCTGTAAAGATAAGCCCTATGAGATGTTGATTTTGCTGCTGTATTTTTTCAGGCTCTACAAGGAACGACGATGCTGTGATGAAGGTACGTGTGAGTTCATTGGTGCAGAGCTACCAATGAAAGCATAATCTGCAAAGTTCTTGCATTTTCAGTTCAGAGCTAGAAGAGGTCACAGTGTGCAATGCTTTAACCTGTGAGGAGTTACTATTTTAAATATCAGTTATCATAGCTACTGATGGCCATATCTAAGTTTGTCTGTGTGTCTGTGCTTCTTTTCTTAATCTTTTGGCCAGAATTCAAAATCCAGTCATGCCCCAGGGAAGAATCTGCCTAAAAGCCCTGTCTTCTGGGCTTATAGAATTTAAACCTCAGAACTACTGCATCACTTATGATTGATGCATCACTTATGATCAACTACTTAACATCAAGATAATTCAGACACATATGAGCATGCAGAGATACCTTTATTAGTTCTTAAGATGTGTATTCTATTTATATTTTATTTTTGAAGTTTGCACTTAACCCAAAAAGGGTCTGTGTGGGACACAATTCTTCAGACTTTAGAAGAAAGCTGGCAAATGTCACTTAAAATCTAACCTGCTGTAACATGTAGGTATTCACATAAAGCAGGGCAGTATTTGTCCTAGAGACTTGCTGAACAAAAATGATGGGAGTCAGTTATGGGGTATAGTGAAATTGGGAAGGGAAATGAATTGTCCAAAAGGCATAGGCAGAGACAGAGCTTGTGCCTCCAGTCCCCTCACTGCACGTTTCATACTCACTCCCTGTGGTGAGACAAGAAGACCACCCCTACCCACCCTGCTGCGACCACAACCCTCCAACTCTTACCCAATAAAATACTCTTTTGGTATATTTACAAAGGTTATAGTGTTGAGATTTCTGTTTTTTGAGAACCACTTTGGAGCCTTCAATAAGTGGGTGAAGCCTAGTGAGAGGACTAGGGCAGGATTGTTTGGGTTTATGTTTTATTCAACCTCTTGTTCGGTAGCATAAATATTTCAAACAGACCTGAAAAGAAATGTGTTTTTTTTCTGCTTTTATCCAAGAGCAAGTTGTAGCTTCTATGGGAAGAGCAACATTGTTCCCAGAACAGTCTGCACTGGTACCTTCTGATCACAGCTTCAAAGACAAAGCTGGTCCCTCAAATCCTGCCCTTGCAGGGACAACTGGAACGAGATAATTCAGCTCCTGGAAGAAGTGGAGCTCCTTTTGCAGCTATTGTACTGCTCATACGTATGCACACACACACACACAGGCTTTCTCACTCTGCCTGGAAACATTACTGTGTAATTTTAGAATAAAGGGATACACTAAAGACCAGCAAATGTTAAGAATTAGGCTGCTTTACTGGCTGGAGTTGTTCTGAGGTAGCGCTGATCTGAAACCATCCCGAGCTGTGTGACTCAGACTGGACCATGTACTCCTCAGTTCAGTGTTCAGTGCAGAAGTGAATCCATGTTTCATCTTCCTCTGGGGTTTCCTCCTCTTCTGTGTCTCTTGGAATTGCTCTCTAATGAGACCTTAATTGGCTGCTAATTGTTTTGCCTGCAGCATGAATTGATCTCTTTGGAAGATTGTGTGCACTGTGTTATCTGAAGGATTGAGACAACATTTAAAGAGACTTTTATTTGGACAAAGGATGCTGACAACACCCAGTAAAGTGAAACACTTTGATGTATTAATTGCTGTTAGGGAGCAGGGATGGTTAATTTGCTGCAGTTTACAGGGGCAGGTTTAAAGCACACACATACACACACACACCCCCCAAGTCATAACGTACCCCTGACTGTCTGCTGCCACATCTGGGACTGAAATCCAATTACTTCTTCCTATTTTTTTCATTTGCAGGGCAGTGACTTAAGGGGACCAGGAGAGGGGCTGCCAGCTTTGACTGTCACAACAATCCTGGTAAGGCAGTGACACGATGCTGACCGTGGCTGGGAGGTAGCTGGAACCCCCCTCCCGCCCCAATATTTGCAGGTTTTTGGCCTGTCTTTGACACTGATGTCCCTGTTGATCACAGACAGTGGTTTTGGAGCACTGGCTCAGCGGTGCAGAGCTGCAAACTGCCTGTGCTTTGCAGTGGGAGGATTTGAGGGCCGTCAAATGGACTGGGCATGTGCTTCTGTAAATGTCTGCTCTGTGGAGGCAGCCAGGCCTCTTCTCTCTCGTTAGCTGCATCTAGGGGATGTCGTGGCACCCGTCACCTATATGTTGCTTCTGTCCTGTAGTGGAAAAATGTAAAGATCACACACGAGCAGGGATTGAAAAAGAGCTAGATATAAAAAAGAAAACACATTGCCATGTATGCCAGAGAAGCAGGACTATTCAGAAGAAGCTGCAGTGGTAAATGTTCTGATTCTGGTGTCAAATCCTGCACCAGCATCTGACCCGAGCTCAGCTGATGCTTTGGTGGGGCAAATGAAATGGATTTGGGCTTTTAGACTGAGAGGCTGTCGCTCATCTCTGTGGTACACGTGGCTTGCAGGGTGCAGCCAGAGCTGCAGTCTATGAGCAGTGGTGGCACGGGACTCCAGGGAGTGTCTTTCAAGTGTGGAAATCGTGTCCCCCCAGTAATTTGGATACAAGTCTTTGAGGACAGTTTGCAAAAAAAAAAAAAAATAAAGATACTGGTTGAATTCACAGTTCCCCTCAGACTTTGGGAAGAGATAATTGTGTCCTTTTCCCTCAACGTGCAGGAAGATCCCTACGTGATGGTGAGAAGCGCAGAACTGGAGGGATACTGCATCGATCTGCTGAAAGCACTTGCATCTATGCTCCACTTCAGCTACAGGGTGAAGGTGGTGGGAGACGGGCGGTACGGTGCCATCTCTTCCACTGGGAACTGGACTGGGATGATTGGTGAGATTTTGAGACAGGTAATTTTCAATTTCTATTTTTGCCAAACTGCAGCTCTCGCAGGAAAGAGCGGTGTCGGCAGCTCTCGGGCTTCAGCCAGATTTGCTGGGGGACTGAGCAACTCGGTGTCACCCGGCCTCTTGTGTAGAACTAATGAATTGCCAAACTTCTGCTTGGCTTTGTCCTGCAAATATGGAAACTAAGGAACAAGGTGACATTGGCCATAGCAGGAAATCATTGTTACAAGGCATTCCTGCTGCAGGGCTTGTCTTGTCCCAGAGGCTACCCAGTGTTTCGTGGTAGTCTGAGAGGCCGTACTGGCATCTCAGCTCACTAATGAAACAAAAGTAATGGCTTTAAGGAAAACCTAGCTTGAACTTAACGAGTAGGTCCCTTACACTCTTCAAGGAGGTGCTTGAATGCACATCATACCCCATTGTGGGCCATTCCCTGTGGCTGGTGTTCTGTCACCTGTTGGCAACACTTGAAATAAACCTTCCTTGCTCCCCTGAACTTGGTGCTGTGTCCAGCTCTCAGGCAGGGAGATGCTGCAGCTGGAGGGATAAAGGAACGTGCCTTCTGGTTTTGGTAAACAAAGCTAACATGGTTCATGGTGCACAGCCTCAGCCTCTGTGTGTCTGTGGTGCTGTAGCAGGACCAGAAGCCCCAGATGCCAACCAGCACCCCACTGTGAGCAGTGCAAAATACAAAACTACCCTATTTCTTGTAGCTCACAGTCTGAGCTGTCTGTTGGCACAGAGAAGTGAGTTGTTGTGTAGGAAACTGCCCCCTCAGCCCAGGAAGCTTCCTGTTTGAGTGACTGAAATCTCCAGGTATGTTAGGTGGTTGGATGGTTGATTATGTTTTTACTCCCACCTTGTAGGAAGCAGACATTGCAGTGGCTCCCTTGACAGTCACATCAGCAAGGGAAGAGGTGGTGTCCTTCACCACACCGTTCCTGCAGACTGGGATTGGAATCCTGCTTCGAAAAGACACCGTCTCCCAGGAAATGTCTTTCTTCCACTTCCTGGCTCCTTTCAGTAAGGAGACCTGGACTGGCCTTCTATTTGCTTACGTGCTGACGTGCTTCTGCCTCTTTCTTGTTGCCAGGTACGAATGCATTTGTTTCAGAGATTTTGTTTAAGTCAGCTGCTTTTGCATTTATAAAGAGATCTGTTTTAAAGGAAGTACCAGGGTGCATTTTGCTTTGAGGGACCTTCTGTACAGGTCCAGATCCAGGGGCTAATAAAGTCGTGTCAGATTAAGACAGCATTAAGAGTAGGATGTCCCCACGAAGAGCACCGTCTCTCTTGGTGGGGATTACCAAGAGCTGCTAAAAGGAGGGTGTGTTTGTACTTCACACCTTCTTTCTCGCTTTTATCAGTTTGTTTTGCACTACAGCCACGTTCCTAAGTGCTGGTGTCTCTCCTGGTGTATTTGTGTGCTGTAGTCTGTGCTCTCTTGTGGAGGAGGTTCTCTCTGCCAGCTCTCAAGCCCCCTTCCCAGGAGATTCAGCTTTCCCACCCTTCCTGGTCAGGCTGTGCTAAGGCTCTCTGCAGCAGCATGCTTGGGAGGAAGTTCTATTGTTGCTTTTCTAGTTTTATGCACAATATTTATGGGTAAAGATTTGTTCCACGGAGCAGCCTTCACTCTGGTATTGCAGAACTGAGCCCATACTGCCAACTCACCCATGCCAGGGAGACTGATGCCATGGATCGGGGAGAAAGTGTCTGGCAAACCTGTGACAAGGCCCCCTCAGCCATTGCTGCTGCAAACTACTTGAGGCATTGACTGGGAGTACTTTCCCTGCACTGGTTAAGCTGGAACTCAGGTGAAGGAGAAGCTGCCGTGGAAGGAAATGTTGTTTCCAGGCTGTATGTGGTGCTGCACTCACACTGCAGGAATAGTCTATTGTATCTCCCTGAATGTCTGGTTTTATCCTGTCATTTTCCCATAGACTGAGCCCCTGTGAATGGAATGAGCCCAAGAACGAAGAGAATCACTTTACCTTCTTAAACAGCCTCTGGTTTGGAGCCGGAGCTCTTGCCCTGCAAGGTGAGGGGGGGGAGTGTGGCAAAGTGGCCGTGGGAGCAGTGTGGGCAGAGGGTAAACTGCCTGTGTAGCCAGCTCTCGTCTGTGTGTAACGCTGGTGCACTACCCTCTTGGGGGAAAAGATGTTCCAGTAGAGACATTGGGCAGCAGTAAAACTCCCAGTTCGAGGAGTGTGCCACAGACGTTTTGGAATTGTAGGAGTGGCTGGCTTCAGTTGAGGAATGTGTTTTCTGTTGTACCAGTTGCTCTAGGGGATGCCAAGCTAAACATTCACCTGGTGCCTTGTCGAGTGGTGGGTCTTGGTGCTGCTTTTGGCCACTGATGTTGCTCCAGCTCCGCATTGCAGGCAGTTTTGATGCAGTTCAAAGCAGCTGGAGTTGGTCTTCCCAGGCTTGTGCGTCAAGTAGCTGCAGGGCAAGTTTTGCAGTTTGGCTTTTGATTAAAGGGAAGGCTTTAACTCAGGCTCGTGAATCCTTCCCCTATGTTTTCTCGGCTCCTCTGGTCCTGCAGGTGTCACCCCGCGGCCCAAAGCGCTCTCTGTGCGGGTCATCGCTGCCGTCTGGTGGCTGTTCACCATCGCCCTGCTGGCTGCCTACATCGCCAACTTCACTGCTCTGCTGAGCTCCGGCAGTGAGCAGCTCCCCATCCAGACCTTTGAAGATCTTGTGAAGCAAAGGAAGCTCGAGTTTGGGACACTGGATGGCTCCTCTACTTTCTACTTCTTCAAGGTGGGGAGAATCATATTCTGCACCTACAGACGTGCTGTAGAGCTGCTGAGCCGGGGTGGTGGTGTCTAGTTCATGCCCATAGGTCCTTTCACCACCACCATGGCTGACAACTCCATCAGTTTTCCTGTATGTAATATTTCAAATCACATGAGTGGTATCTGTTCTTCCTTCTCTCAGAGACAGAAGCATGCAGAGGGCTCTATTTTTATAGTGTATTCTCTTTTAAGAAAGCAGTGCTGGTCCTCGGGGGCCATCCTTGAGTACCTTGAACACGAGGACTAACGGCAGGTAATTTCTGGGTATGTTACCAGGCTGCCTGCAAAGGTTGAGTTCTTGGGGGAAAGAATCTAGTACTTATATCCCTGCAGCACTGTGCATTAGAGAGGAAATCTGTGCCAGCTCTGTGCTGGTTTTCAGCACAGAGGGGCTGAAAGGGCAATGGTTTAGGTGCTCTTATTCTCCACCTTGATTTGCAATCACTGCATGTTGATGCGGATCGGGGTTTGTTGGGGTGATTGTTTTACACTTCAGTTTGACACTTGGATTTTTGGGCTGCAGAACTCCAAGAACCCCATCCATCAGATGATCTACGAATACATGGACAAGAGACGAGACTATGTTTTAGTCAAAACCTACCAGGAAGCAGTTCAGCGCGTGATGGAATCGAACTACGCCTTCATTGGGGAATCCATCTCTCAAGACCTCGCGGCTGCCAGGCACTGCGACTTGATCCGGGCCCCTGAAGTTATTGGAGCCAGAGGATTTGGCATTGCCACTACCCAGGGTAAGTCATTGTCCCACTTCTGTCCTGCTGCTCCTCTTGGCTTTCATGAGGCTGCAGTAGCAGATGGACAGAGCAAAAAGCCTGGCACAGTCAAGTCCTGAACCCTGCCCTAACACTGATAACCTGGTGGGAAGGGGTTGGTAACCCTGCTCTGCAGGGATTCCATTCCATAGATGAATTATCACTAGCACTCACTCTTACTTTGAACTGTAATATGCAAAAAACAAACCAATCCATCTCTCTGGGGTGTCATAGGTTCCTGGGGGGTTTTTGGTTTGGCTTGGTCCCAGCACTGCTGAGCTCCTCAGCCAGTTGCCAGGTGGGCAGTTTGTTCTCTTGTGGAGCACAACTGCCTTTAATTGTTCAAAGTACCTTCACTCTGTCATTCTGCGAGTGCTATCTTACCTCTGTGGGTAGGACAGGAGGGGTTTTATCTAAGAAAGGCACCGGCTTCGTCTGGTGCCTTCCGTTTGCAGAATGACCACCCGACAGCTGGGGAGAGCAGCACCCCGCTCACCCAGCCTGGTGGCGTAGCAGGGGGTGGCTGACAAGTGTGCTAGTGGCCATCATCTCTCCCGTTGCTCTTCTCTCTTTCGCCCTCCTGCTGCCAGCATCCCCCTGGACGAAGAAGCTCTCCATCGCCGTCCTCAAACTGCGCGAATCGGGAGATCTCGACTACCTGCGTCACAAGTGGTGGGAGAGCAGCTGCCTCCACAAGAGCAGGGAGCGCTGGAGTCCGCTGCAGCCCCAGGCTCTGGGCGGGCTCTTCCTCACCCTGGCCATGGGCCTGGCGCTGGGAGTGATCGCCGCCGTGGTGGAGCTCTCCAACAAGAGCAGGCACGCTGCTGGACACGTAAAGGTACGTGATGCTCACCACCTCCCGTCCCGCTTCCTTGTGTCCCTTCTGTTCCACACTGGGCACCAGCACCACGCTGTGGTTTCCCAACAATCCCAGCTTCCCCCAGCGATGCAGCAGCAGGAAGAGCCGTGCTACGGATTTACTCAAAAGGGCTGCAGTGTCCTACTGTGGGCAGTGGGGTAGTTTTGTAGCCCTCCACCTCCTCCTCCTTTCCCTCCAATAGGAAGTAGAAACATTTTCTGTAATTCCTGGGCAGCCAAACTGCTTTGCAAATGCTGGGGGTGTGCAGAGCCCAGTACAACATCACTTGGGAGTTTATTCTCACATAAGGCTGTTCTTGTCGTCGGACAAGCAGGGAAGCGCAGGGCAATGTAACTGCCCTGGTGTCTGAGGGGGCACCTCGGTGCCCCTCTTCTCCGTCCCCTCCGAGCGAGGGGTTGTGCACCGAGAAGCTGGATCCCCTTATGCACAACAACCCAGCACCCTGTCTCCCCTCTTTTGTTTTCCAGAAATCTTGTTGCTCCATTTTCACAGAAGAAATGTGCACTCGTCTACGCATTACGGAAAATGCACGACAGAGCCAGGAGGCTTCGGGGAGGGCTAATGCTTAAGGGGGCTTTGCTGGAGCAACAGGCGTGGTTTAGGTTTATACCCTCTGTATTTCATAGGAAGTTTCATTTCATTCATCATCACTGTAGAAAGATGCTTTTTCTGCAAGTCTAGAGCGTTAGTTTTCTAATGACAAACACAGAGAGAGCACGGCTGGATTGCTGGGGGAGCTGGAGACCCAAGAAAATTCAGTGTCTTCAGAATTTAACTTGAAAAGGGAGGGAGTGTTCGGTGCTGAAACGCAGGGAGGTCAAAGGTGGGGTAAGATGAAGATGAGGTGGTGGATCCATACGGAGTTTACAAGTTCACCACGTAAGTTCAGAACGGCTGTAGGTGTAAGTGACTTGGGTAGGTTAATGGGAAGCCTCTGGTTACTAATTAGTGTGAGGCCTGACTCTTCTAATCAAGAACAACTGCTTCCTCAACACTTGAGTTACAGACTGTGCCCTTCCCCCTTTGCACGCAGAAGATGCTGGTTGCTGTAACAGTCATTTCTGAATCAGAAATGACAGAACTGTTGCATAAACCCCCAAAGTGCAGGCTTTAACGGTGTTCTCTGCAGAACACGGGACCAGGGGAGGGAGGAGCTGCCAGACTTGGGCAGTGCAAGACACGGCCTTGTCCTTTGCCAGTGTCCACCACAGCCCACTTTCACTCTTCAGCTGGAGAGGGGGTTTCTCCCAGAGACCCTGCTCGAGCAGCACTTAGGAAGAAGACGGGCACTGGGAGCCTCACAAAACCAGAGCACGGAGTCTGGGATCACTGGATGAACACAAAGCCCAGGTTTGCCTGGGAAGGGCGAGGCAGCGAGTGTGGGCCCTTCTCTTGCTCTCAAAGAATCACCTCTGAACAGTTATCTCAGCTGCACGTGAAATAGCTTCCTAATTGAGCTGGTTTTCATTTCAGAGCTGAAATGACTGCTGCACACACACGGGGGTATACAAACTCATGCTTAAATTACTCCATTTCTGTGCTGCACAGCGGATGGAGGGCACAAAGAGGCAAATTCAGTTACTTGGAACTGACTGTAACTGCACTGCAGGAACTGGAACTGCCAGCAGCCCCTGCTTTACGCAGCTGAAGGTGCCTGGGCCAGCAATAGAGCTGGGTGGTCCTGAACAGAGCCCTGCACCTCACTTTGGGGGTAACGTGGTCAGACTCAGCTTCCAGCCACTGCCGAGTAATTTGGTGTTAGGGCAGCGTTCCCCCCCCCTCCCGCCCCAGGGCCAGCAAAAGCGCTGAGTTACCGCAGCCGCCGGTGAATGGGTGCTGGGCGCCCTGGGATGGCCAGGGCTCTGGTTTCAGTGGCGAGAGCAAGGCGTGGGAGGGGAGGGCAGAAGGTGGGGGGAGAGCAGAAGCGGGGGGAGGGCCACTTTGCCGCAGTCCCACCCCCAAACCCCATCACATGAACTGCAAGGAGCGCGCCCCGCTGTGGGTGAGTCGAGAAGCTGAGCCGGGGAACGCAGGTTCCCGCAGCGCCTCAGGAACTCGGTGTGTGCCCGGTCGTTGCTGGCAGAGTAGGCAGAGATGTATAAAAAAAAAAAAGGTTTCATTGACATTTAAATATATTTCTATATGAATGTCTCACAGAACAAAAAAATAAAGTCTTTTCATCACAAATACTGCAGCATTAAAATAAACACTTACCAAAATAAACCATGAGTGATATACATATATATATTTGAGTGTGTACACTATAAGGGTGAATCATATTGTTGCTTTTTTTTAAAGTCACAAAAGCACAATATAAATACGGGATTTCCTGTGTGTGAACTCTTTTTTTTTTTTTTTTTCCCCCCTGTTTGTAATAAAAATACATTCTTTACAGTTAAAGTAAAACTAGTGCAAGTCCGTTCCGCTGCTCCCCCGGCCCCGTCATTTCCAGGGCACCTCGTACTTAAAAATGACGCTGAAGATCTTCCCTCCCAGCCGATCCGCCAGCCAGGAGTTTTTGATGACGGCCAGCTTGAGGCTCTCGCACTTCAGAGCCGCGTAGTAGTTGGTGTGGATGGCGCGGCCCATGCCCTCGATGATCACCAGGTCCGTCTTCCGCTCCCTCACCAGCACGGCCAAGCCCTTGTCCAGGCGGCTGGAACGAGAGGGCGGGTTAGAGACGCCGTCCCCGAGGACGGGCTCCTCTCGGGGTGGGAGAGGGAATTCCGGCTGGAATGACCCATGCCAGTAAAGAGGAACGCTTTAGACCAAAGGGAGAGATTTAAACAAGCTTTAAAAAAAACCCCAGTGGAATGCACGCAGACTGGGGATTTCCCAGCAGGCACTGGGGGTTTCTCCAGTAGAGGAATGAAGGAAACAGAACTAGGACAGCAACACGAAATGCTTCCTAAAGTCAAGTGGATTTCTTGGGCCCGTGCAGGGGTTTAAGTCACCTAGAACCAAGCTGCTGGTGGCTCTGAGCACGTGTCACTGCTGGACACAAACACGTCCCTCAAGCAGGAAGTCGTGCTCAGTGGCACACCCTGTAGCCCCAGACAGAGCAGCGCCTGGGCCAATAGGTACCTTAGGTCTAGACACGGCGAACTGGAACCCGTCTGAACCAGCAGCAGCTTCTCCTCCCTCAGGGCAGACCTTTAAAAATAAAATAATTAAAAAAAATTAAACATCTCCCTCAAGAGGGTGACGTGAAGCTGGTGAGAAGCCAGACGACACCACCACCACCACCATCACCTCTCCAAGCATTTATTCTCTGCGAAGGCGTCTGTTCCTGCAG
This sequence comes from Jacana jacana, assembly GCA_013400555.1. NCBI lineage: Eukaryota > Metazoa > Chordata > Aves > Charadriiformes > Jacanidae > Jacana > Jacana jacana. The sequence goes on along the minus strand of VZTM01017888.1, from coordinate 1,145,976 downwards.
GGGCTTCACCAGGAAACAGACTGTTTCCCTGAGCAGGAGGATTACTAGAGCCCCCTCCGCCCTCTGCTGGGGACACCGAAATACACAGCTTTTAGTCTTTCTAACATGAAAGATCTGTGTTTCAGTAGCCTGAGTGCTCACCAGGGATGACACGGCCAAGAAATACAACTGGGGCTGCTCCAGGAGCCGATTTCTAATTCTTTTACCTAAACGGAAGTAAATGATCTGCCTGCTCTTACTTCCAGGTTGCAGATTAACACCCACAGTTCAATGGGACCTACAGCACTTGCTCGTCCCTCCTGTCCCTGTGACACAGCAGGGAGAGGGGGGGTTCGTGCTTACTGGATGACGGGGTCCATTGCCGCTATCCGCTCGGTGACAATCAGGGACTCGCTGTAGGTGACGTCGTTGAGGGCAGGGCCAGAGTTACACGCCAGGATAACCTGAGGCAGAGATGTCAAGAGCTCACCATTAACACAGTCCCAGTGCTTGTTTAAAACCATCTCCTGGCTGGTTTTACCAAGGAGGAAATGCAGAGAGAGGCAGGTGCCTCATTTTCCCCTCAGCTAACGAGCTGTTTCGCGTCCTTTGGACGTTACAGACCCTTGTTCAGCAGGATCTGGGCTGACACAGGCCCGTGTTGCTTTGCTGCCTTTCATGCTCTACTTAAAGACAGACTTGGGAGTTCCAGGGACTGGGATCATTCCCAGTTTGGATGGCAGAGCCCAGCCTGGATAAGAGTCCTGCTGGTTGTTAACGAACCTTCCACCAATTCCCAAAGCTCCATTACACAGTGAATTCCCAGCAAAACCCACTCACCTCTGTCCCTCTAGAAAGGAGCTCTCTGACAAAAGGAAAGACGCCTAAAATTATGTCTATTCCACTGTTATCTGCGAAAATTAAGGCACATTTATGAGGGGGACCCTCCTGTAAGAGAAAACCAATGCATTCAGGATTGAGTTCAGGATTCATTTCAGCCAACAGTCCCTGTCATTTACAACTCCCCGCTGTCACCCCACGTTTTCTGCCCTTCCCTGATTGGCAATTTGATTTCCCTTGTGTTAGAAACCTTAGTTTGCTCCAGCTCACACCAGCAGAAGAGTTTTTGTGGCAAACAAAGCTTAATTCCCAATAAAAATCTGTCAAGCCAGTGCTTGAAGTTCCTTAACGATGGCTGTGGCTCAAGACCAGCCGGTATTTTGTTTGCAGGTGTAACACGGACCGAGGCACAACAGTCTCCTCACACCAAACCTTCTGGCTGGCATTTCCAACACAGAGATTTACACAAGGAAACCAGAGCTTTCCAATTAACTGTAATTAAACACTAATAGACATCACACAGGGGAAAAAAAACAAACAACAAAAGCTTTCCTGATTGATGAGTTAATTGCTTTCAGGAAGCTCCTAACAGGAAGCCGTTTATAGGCTGGCTGCTCAGATAGAAAAACGAGCCAAACACTACAGTTGGGCCCGAGTTTTTCAAGTCTGGGCTCTGGCTGTGGAGGAAGAAGCCCCCTGAGAAAGCAGGGGCACGAGGGGGTTCTGAGGAAGAGCTCTGGTCCCTAACGCTGCCCTTCCCGAAGGAACGCGGCCCCGCGCTCGGTGAGTGTCAGACGAACGCTCTCATCCCCTTCCTTAGGGTGACGCTGCTGAGCCGCTACCGCTGCCTCACCCGCTGCTTTGGGGTTGTCTAAACAGGGCTCTGTTAACAAACCCGAGGTTAATTGGGTGGGTTTTTTTCCCCTATGGTTACTGTACTGAAGCGCTCGGCGGTTGGTAACGGCGGCGGGGTCGGTACCTTCAGTCGCTCCAGCCACTGACTGTAGGAGTCTTCTAACCAGGGCCGTTCTGCGGCACAGACAAAACTGCGTTAGCGCCTCCCCGGCAAACAGCGAGTGGGTGCAGTGTGAGCAGCAGGAGGATGCAGGGCGCTACGGGTGCTTAAGTGTTAAAGCCTTCCAGCTCAGGTTTTGGTGTTAAATGAGTAAATTCAGAGAGTTCCCGAGCTCTTAATCAGGGGAACAGCTCAATTACAGCAGTGCCAAAATGGCGTTTTCATAATAAAGCAATGAGGTCGCACAGGGTGGCTGCCCTAAGGGCTGTCCCAGGAAGGGGGGTGGTGGGGATGGTGTACCTCCTGGGACACTATTCCCCCAGAGGGTTACAACTGGTATGAAAACCAGCTCGGGCAAGACATTGTGAGTATCTGCGTGGCCAAGACCTGCTCGAGGAGACAGGTTTTTCAGATCTCAGTTCCTTTGGAACACAAACAGGACCATTCCATCAAAACTCTGTGGGCAGTATTTCAGATAAACCCCTGAGCACCCACCAGGGTTGTGTCATCTGGGCAGAACCATCCCATCCAACCCGGTCACACGCTCCTCCACTCACACCCCCTCCAGCTCCAACCACCACCACAAAGCTCCCTATACCTTGGAGTTTGGACTTGGCTTCTTCAAATCCAAATTGTGGCTCAGATTCCAGAACACTGCACCAGAAGAGAGAGAAAGGGGACGTGGTTAAACACCTTCAGCTCAGAACTACCACTCAAACGTTTCTGCAGCGGGTGGTCAGCAATTTTACTGCACTGGTTGTAAAGGGGAGTGTGGAAAGGTCCTGTGACCGAGAAACAGACACTTTGTGCTCAGATGGACGTTAAATTGGAGCTCTTATGCAAAGAAAAAAGGTTCAGTGACATACAGGTGTTTGCAGGCACTAGACTATGGGCAGAAAAGCCACCTTTGGGGCTGCAGGCCACCACAAAAGGCAGTGGTGATCTAAACCCTCGGCAGGGTAAAACAGGCCTTCACAAAGTCTGACTTGGACTGGTCTACACAAGTTTTGTCAAGGTTGTACCTGCGTGAGGGGGGGAAAAAAGGAATTAAAATAACCCAATACAGGTTTTAAAAGCTCCTGCCATTGCCCATGTGTGAAGTGGCCCCGAGCACTTGGGTGGCAACAAGGAGCCAGGATTTACAGAATGAGACTCCAAGCTGTCTGTCACAGACTTATCCCCTGTGGGCAACGCTTGCCAGTCAGGTCTCAAGTGCCCTCAAATCTAGAACTAAGTGCCATTGAGCTCAGTCTCTACCTCTTCATTCCCTCAAAGAGAACCAGAACTACACAGAGACTGCCCTGCCTGGTGTCTGCTCAAGCTCTGGGCGTGGGCAAGGTCAGAAGTGGCACAGGACTAGGAACGCCCAAGGAGCCTTCAATCACCTCGGTTTTAATGATGTGGTTTTGATTTAATTGGAGGGAAAACCCCTCAAAGATGTAGAAAGGGAAAGGAAGTGCTGAGCAGCGGCTGTAAACCAGCCTCCCTCTCCCATGGCCTCCACTGTCAGCCCCACAAAGATAAAGTTCTGGAACTGGAAAACCAGAAATGGGTCATGAGCGCTGTGGTTAATATCCTTAAAGGAACTCATGGCTGCTGACAGGACAGAAGGACAAAAGCTCTCCCAATGGCAATAGAAGTGTGTGCTGGTTAAAGGTAACTAGCATTTAGCTGGCAAGAGACCCCTCAACCTCCCTTCCAGCCACTGAGGCTACACCGTGGTCTCAGGGCAGGAAAAGTGTTTTCTGCTCTAGGAGCACAGTCCAACACATCCCCCAAGGCAGTAAAATCCCAGCGCCCACGGGAAGCGGCTGGGTGGAGTCTGAAACGCTCTGTCACCTCAAAGACTGGGTGACACCCGCCACAGCTCGAGGGTGGCAGTGCCAACTGGCCCACCCCACCACCACAAGGCTTGTAAGGAAACAACCAACATCCCATTAACGTGAGATACCATCTACAATTCAGGTTAGGTCGGTGCACTTGATTATTATTTGGTTTTTTTTAAAGAACAATTGGATATTCTGTATCTTAAAAGGGTGCTTTTAAAATATTTAACACCTACTCTGAGACTGCTTTTGCTCCCCAGTCAAAGACATTCCCCGCAAGAAGTCCTTTCACCAGAGCAAACTGCCTCTCCTCCCAGCCCAATGAATCCAAAGATTCGATTACGCTTTGAAAACATTTTAAGGCTATGCCATTTTCTTTCTGCTTTACCTGTAAGAAAGACACGAAACGTTGGGTTTATAGACAAAAATTTCTTACCCATTATTGGTTGTCTCAGTCCCCAGACCACGTTCAAGCATTCTCCTCTACGTTCATGGCCTCTAATGGACCAACAAGTTACTGTTATCAGCATGCTTAGTATCAACGAGAACAAACTTTCCTGGGATTCTAATGAAAAGCTTCGTTAGTGGTAGGATGTGAGCTGTGGCCCAAGAGTTACTTTTGTTAGTAAGTCAGAGGAACAGCAGACCTGGAGCAGAGTGGGGAACGGGAGAGTGGAGGCGCGTGAGAAGCTTTAGCAGCACCAGGATCCCTCAGGCCCAGGTGGTTCCCCTGAGAAGGCACCACCAGCAGCTCTGCCAGCGCTGGGGAAGAGCAGGTTTTAGTTTTGCATTGAGAGTTTCACCATCCCAGATGCTCAGAAGCCCTTGGATTTGTCCCCTGCTGCTATCTCCAGTGAGATCAGTGTTACATCGCTCGTCATCTGCAGTTTAAAAGCGATACTGGGTACCACCTTCACATCAAGAGCTTTTCATGGCCCTATCTGCTCAGAATTACCCAAAAGCAAACCAGTTAAAACCATCTGAGGTATTTTTTACCTCCTTGTTAGAGTGACTGTAACACCTGAGCACACAGGCAGGGAGACCCAACTCCCTGTTTTGTAGAAGTCTGTAACTGGCAGCATTGTCGTTTATATGCCCACACAGACCAGGGCTGAGGACTGGACCCACAGAGCGTTACTGGTGAGAAATGTCCTTTCCCCCAACCCTATTATGTTATGGACTAAAATACAAAGGATCAAGAGCTGCCTGATGGCCACAGGCACTTTGAAGAGCTGGAGGTTCTGCACTGGTGCACACCCCAGCCCAACTCTGTGGGACATCTCAGACGTTACAGAATCCTTTTCCAGCCCAGCAGTCAATGAACCCAGGGACACCACGTAGGAAAGCAGCAGGGTTGGCTTTGAGCACAGGCTGCCTCAGCAACCAAGGGAATGTGTGAAAGGGGGTTTTTCCCCAGGCCTTTCTTGAACCTGATGAGATGGGGGAGGATGATTGTCTGCTTATGACACCCACCCCCTTCCTTCCCTTTCCTCTGCAGGGGAGGAAAGAAAAGCAAATGCACCTGAAGGTAGTTAAAGGACTACAGAAATGTGAGTTCATGGTGTGGTGATGTTATTCACCATCTACAGGACAGTGAACTAAACAAGGGTGCCAAGTCTCTTTTACAACCGTCTATAACTTATATATTGATTGGAAAGTACTTACATAGATACACACAGCTTTAAACTTGAAAATGAAGAGAATTACGAGAATAAGGAGAAAAAAAGACAGAAAATTCCTGCAATAGTAGTCTCAGTATAAAGGGAAAGAAATTCTCTGTCCTCAAAAGTGAATTCAGGGGAGTTGTGTGGTGCTCCACAACCAAAGCACAGGCTTCTCCACCAGCTCCCTCAGCTCTGAACTGAGGGAAGCACCTTCTCCCCGAAGGAGCAAGTTAGAGCAGTAGCTGGTGGCAGCCACCCTGTGCTCACTGGGAAGGGCTGACACCATCAAGTCCCCTTCTTGGCCCTATAAGACACGTGAAGCTGGTGATGCTTTTGGTTATCATCACCCTCACCATGAGCATGTTAGAGGTCAAAGGCTTTACACCCCGTTACCCATCGCTGTCTCTCCTCAGTGACAACCACCAGCTGGTGACAACTGCTGCAAGGCAGCCACCCATCTCCCCCATCAGCCACCACTTGTACACAATTTCAGAGTATGGAAAAACTTGAACTTACATGTTGTCCACCCTGTAAAGCAGGAACAACTTACCTTTGAATAGGGGTCCGGAAAATTGAACTCGTTTAAACAGTGCTCCCTTGTATCCAACAGGCTTCTAACTGTTAAGGTACCGTACGCGCTTTAGAGAGGGAGAAGGGGGGAGGGAAGAGATCAACTACTTGAAACAGAAAAAAAAGGTATTTTATCCTCCATTTCCTCCATAAGTCACCCCAAACAAGCCCTTCTGTTAAGTCTTTACACGCCACGTGTGCTAAACACCGGCTCTAAGTGGTAAACCAAGTGTAAAGGTGATTTACCTACAGAGAGGGAAAATGCTGAGAGCAAAGCTTGGTACTTGAATGAATATGCTACCATTTAATGACAACCATGTAACGATTTTTAGTAATACATTTTCTGCTGAGATAGAATTTTCCCATTCAGTTGCAATATATGAGACTGGAACATTCTGTGCAGAGGCCCTGATGCTTTGCACATCAACTTGCTACAGCCTTCAGCCTCCTTGGCTTTCAGTTTGCTCTGCTTCCTAACTTAATTGGCTTTTAGTCAGTCAGCTTTTAGCCTGCCCTGCTCATGGACACAGCAAGTGATGGAAAAGGCAGAATACAGGCACTTACAAAGGCTGCTGCCTCAGCGTCTGGAGCTTATTCCAGTATTTCTGTCGGAACTTCTCCGCTCTCTCCAGTGCATCGACGGAGTCGGGCTGACTGGCTGCTGCTCGCTTTGCCACCTGGGAGAGAGATGAGGTGAGACTGAAGGTACCAAGTGAGTTCTTCCTCCAAGTGACTGGTCTGAAGTTCAGTCTCAAAAATAGCCCCCCCCCTGCCACGCTCTTCAGTGCCGGGGTACGATTCGGTCCCTCCGACGCGGCGTCTTCCAGTTTTCCCTGATGCCAACCCCCAAGGGATCACATCAAAGACCTCCCTTCTTCCCCAAAGATTTAAAGTTTGTTTTGTGAGACTGTACTTCCAGAGGTTGAACACAAGGTTTAGCTACTTGGGAAGAGGGGGAATGGTACTTAGAAATAGCAATCACACTCAAACACACACGAAAAAAGGAGAAACAGGCAGAAATTTAACATCAACCCCTTCTGTTCTTTTTTCCTTTCCTACACTAAGCTCAGGTCACTGTGCTGCCCTGGGCTCTTCCCAGCCCTTTTCTGCCTGACACACACTCATGAAGGTTCCAGTTTGGTTCCAGTTTGGATTTGCTCCTGACGTATACGTAGCTCTTAATCACAGGCTGACTGAACAGATTCACAGTGCAGAAAAATAGCTCATGTTGGATTAAATCCTGCTCTTTGAATGCAAAAGCAGCTGAAGTCACTCAACAGGTCTGACACAGCGGGTCTATTCTGCAGGGTAAACATGTTGGTCTCCAGAACGTTTACTTGCTAAATATCTGTGTCACTCTGAAGTGTTTTGTGACACTTACCCCATCCAGTGCCTCCTCAAAGCAGGTCAGCCAGTATTTCCTGGCCATGGCGTCATCTGTGAGGTCAACGGTGTCTGGAATATAGGTTGAGGGGTCTTTCAGCAGTGGCAGGTTAACCAGGGGTCTCTCCAGCCTATCCATTTCCAGCATGTCAAACTGGGTGAAAAAGGGAGGAGATTTATTAGAATTTACTCAGAAACTGATTTGTAACAAATGAAACTAGTACAAGGGCTAGGGAACTCCACCCACAGCCCAGTCTAACCAATTCAAGTGTGTGCTACCCTAAAGAATCCACTCCCCTCCATGGATTATTTACCCACACCCACCCTATAGACAGAGATTATAGAATTTCATGTTGAAAACTCACTATAGGCCCTCTTATTTTTATGATTTGCCTCCCCTTCCTCCCCAGTACTGTCAAATCTGCCGGGCTATCAGGTTTGGAGAGGGGCACCGAGCTCATCTGTGCATGGACGTGGCTACACTGCTTTACAACTTCCTCTTACGATCCTGATTGGGTCTCCAAAACTTTTCCTCACGCTATAAAAACAGTGCTGGGGACAAAATTTGTCAGGCTGGAGATTTAGTTCCTGTGAAATGGTTACACTGGGGTGAACTGTGTCTTATTTCTTGCCCTGTGCACGTTTATCTTTGTCCTACACAACAATCTAATGGCATTGCATTGGCCAACACTGCATGGCCTGGCAACATTTGGACCAAGTGCTAAGATCAAAGCCCAGAACTTAACAAGACTTTGTGTACATGAAGCAAATCTGTTGCTACAGAAAGATTGTCTTCAGGGTTAAGATCACGCTGAAGAGTGGGTGGCCCTGAACCATGACAGTTGCAAGGAGATTTCACTTGATGTGACCAAAGTGCGTGCCAAGCCGTGGGGGAATCCACAGCGCTGTGGAGGGTGGGTTACAGCTGGTTTGAGGCTCCTGTACTGCTGCCAGGGTGAAAAAGAATCCATCTTTTCAGAGGTTGAAGGGTTGACAAGAGAGCAGCGTTACATCTGCGTAAATGCTTTTGAAAATCTGTCATATATTTTATGATTTGGTTATTATTTGCTGGTCATACTTATAATCCACAATTTCATGACAAAAATTTCAGTTATGGCTGAGCTTTGAATCAGATGTATCTTTTATATATATGCATAACCCACAAAAGGCATCATCTGCAGCTCATGGCGGACTTAGGTTAAGGCCTGGTCTGGGGAACTGTTTGGTCAGAGTTCTGCACCTCAACTTCAGGCTTAAAAAACCCCAGCAACCAACAGAAAAAAACCAACCAAAGGCAAGCCCTGCTTCCTGAAAACTGGGAGGAGATAAATCAACAGTGAAGGAAATGGAAAAACCCCACACACTTGACATGGAAAACACTGACGTGCGGCCCGGTAAGAGGCAGTAAACCACAGTTCTAGCTTCTCTTCAGAAATACTGCGATAGGTGCAATATTAGCATATTTTAGGAACCTTGTTGAAGTTTGATTCTTTACTGTAAGCCTGAAATTGCAATGCTATTGTCAGTGAATTTAAGAGATGATTGGGCTCTTCTGTCCAATTAAACATTTCTCTTCTCACAGGAAGTAAAAAAGAGCTGCTTAAAGACAGCGGAACACCAGGATTCCAAATTTGTGACACCCAGTATTTCAACTGCAGCAGCATCCAGCTACTTCAGAGAAAGGTAAGAGCTGAATGTTCTCCCCTCTCCCCCCGGCTTTGGTGATGGGAAACGAGACAAAGTCACAGCCACCATCTGTTTTCATGAGACATGGCATCAAACCATCACACGAGGCACGAGACGCCATCACAGGTGACACAAGACACTGTCCTGGCCACTTCCTTTGGTAAGCAGGAGTCCTGGGGGCAAGTAGAGACTCCCTTGAGAATAATCATTCATTTTCTAGTCAGCATCACTAAGAAAAGGCACTTAGTTCTAGAAAAGGCAACCACATACTGTACCACTCCGTGTTCTCTGCATAGGGTAAACCTCGGGTGATGTGCTCATGAGACCAGAACTCCCAGCATAATTCTCTCCCCAGCTATACTGGTTTGGATCTAGAAAAGAGAAAGACAGAGACACACATAATCTGAAAATAAAACTGAAAGCAGTCCTGTGAGCGAGTCTAGAGTCAGCACCCCTTCAGAGAAGCTGTTCCACTACAAAGGCCATTTTCCCTTGTCTTTATAAACAGAATTTTGCCCCCTAGTCCCCCAAAAGAAATGTTTTAACCTCCCAGTGAATTATTTAGCTCTAGAGAGCTTCAACCTGCATGAGACATAAGACAAAGTTCAAAAATTGTTTTTTTAACCCCCTTGCTTTGTCTTTAAGGACTATAACCAGCAGGTCTTCAAAGCACTACCACTGATCATAGGGCTAATGTCTTATTTCAAATCTAGACCCATTATTAATAGCAGACAATTACAAAAGTCTCAATGCAGAATGTAAATTCCATGTAAACACTAAAGGGTTTTCTAGAATTCTTTTCTACTTGAGAAAAAGTTGACTCCAGTTCAGATTCTGCAGTACATGCTTCAGAAGCAACATCTTTAATTCCTCAGTAGCAGGTTCCTAGCCCATAGCTGTAAAATAGGTATGAAAAGAATTCCATACCCATTATTCTGAGGTCTATTAGATACTTACTAGAACTAAATACAGTGAGAAACCTCCCTCTCTGTTTTACTGTACTGAGGCACTGAATGGCTTGCTAGAACATCAGCAAGAAAAAAAGAATATGAAACTGGCAGAATTCAACCAAAGCAGCCGATACCCGAAGAATGTTGGACAGAAGTGTCTCATCCTTCATTAAGGTCTGTGAGGCTTTTCACTCTCAAACAAACACAGTTTGGAGATGCTGGTCTTCTTCAGTACATAAACTGCATTCAGTAAACCCAATTCAGAAGCTGCCTCTTAAAGAGGGGGAAAGTTCTCAGAAACCACGTTTCCCTAGTCTGATTTAGAGTTATGATTGCTCTTTGCAGAAATGCAGAAAAGAGAAGAGCCAAATCCTGCTGTTTTCTCAAAGGTGAGCAGGAGAGCCAGTGAGAAATTAGGATGTCCCTGCCAGAATACACAAACCCAAAGCCCAGCATCTGTGTTTATTAGTGCCAAATGCATTTATTTAGGCAATAACTTACATGCAGCCTCTTAAGAGAAACTTGGACATTACACTGACATTTCAGAACACAGCATATACAGAACAGAGCAGTGCTGTACTTACTGTCTTGTTCAGCTCCTTTTAAAAATGCCCCAATGGCTCCCAGGTAGCCTTCATGTCTCAGGAACAATGCCTGAACCTCTCCCTGCCACAATATGAAACATTGCAATTGGATGGTCCCTGATGGCTAACAGGTACTTCTTGTCACTAGTTTTACACTTTAATGTAATAGAAACAACTAGAAGATGGTAATATTAATTTGTGCTACATTCTAACACATTCAGTAACTTTAAAGGTGCTTCTGAAACACAATCCCAGGCGGAACTGCTTACGTACATCATTCCACAATTACTGAACAGCTGGGGAAAAAGCCCCAACACACATGCAGAGGTGGTGTGTATTCTAAGGCTGCACAACCACACAAGCAGAGGGAAGGCAGCGCCTCCACTGGAAGAGACCAGTGCATCATTCCACATTCACGGGATAGCGAATGTTCATTCAACTCCTCTTGCTTGAACTGGCTGGAAATGTAAGGTCACCTCATTTCTAGGACACCAACCTGAGTGTGTGCAGTGTGCCACTGCATTCAAGACATGGCTCAGTATTGCCTTAAATTGCTTTTTCACAGAAAACATTGTACAGACACTGTGTGCTACCCATAGGTGATCATTTACCCCATCAAACCAGTTAGTTTAATTGTTAACATAGCAGAGGTCTGCTAGGGAGAATACAGCCACCCTGTGTCCTAGCAGTAGTCCTTTGGCTTCCCCAGGCAGAGCTGGGTGAGACACTGCCTCCTTGGCAGGGAAATCAGCTACGGCTGCAGCGGCACCGTCTGAGCAGTTAACACTGTCAGCTGCAGGAAAAGATCAGCTACAGGTCATAGAATTCATGGTGAGCTTTGGATTTGAATGACCAGTAGAGCTACTTTTACAACATTCTACAGCTGTAGTTTTGCAATATTTTTCTTAAAACCAAACACAGTTTTACAGAAGGGGACTGGGAGGGTGACATAAAAGGGGAAAATACAATAGTATATAAACAGGAGTCTCTTGCTTGAAGCAGAGACAGGAGAAAAACTGTGTCATCTATAAAATTGCTTAGGTGCAAAACTAATTACCTAGAACAACCATCAAGTAACCTTTTGGACTTAACAGTTTTTCTAGTGAAAAATGTTCAGTATTTTCCACAGCTCCATAATGGGCCAAGAACTACTGTTTGGTTGGGTTTTTGGGGGATGGTTTCTTTTTCTGTTTGTTTTTGTTACAGCAAAACCCCCCGCTGATCCTAACAGCTAACTATCTCAGTAGGACAATCCCACACTGCACAGCCTAGGGGGCGAGAAGAAATAGATTCAAGTCAGCAAGAGGAATTGAATAACAACGGTAGCTATCTAAGAAAATAGTGAAAACTCATTATTTGGCAGCTACAAGACAGACTGTCAATCAAAAAAATAATAGAGGGAGGGAGGGAAAAAGAGAGGCCAGACAGAACTCCCAGGCAAGTCACATTTATTTTACCCCTCCCCACAGCAGATGTTTATAGCCCTGCCTTACCTACCTAAACAGCAGCCCTCTGAGCTTAATAAGGTAATTTGCACACAAAGTCAAGTCTCCCAACAACCTAGGAAGGTAACTAAACGTGTCACTTTGCTATTAGGAAAACCCCTGTTTTCATTACCTTGGAGAAGAAGTTGATACTGTAGGTTATTGTGCGCATGGTAACAGGGTGACCCCGAATAAAGAATCCTCCAAAATAGATTTTATCTAAGTTATGGAGCTTGGCATAGAGGCAGGCGAGCTGGCCGATGTCATTGCTGATCATATGGAGTAAGCTTTTTGCCATGTCTTCTTTGGAGAATTCTTAAAGGAAAGAAATAGTAAACCCATTAACCACGGCTGAAGAATGCCCAAATGGACTGCACTTTTCTAACAGGGGGAGGAAAACAAAACAGACAGGAGCCTGACAAGTCCCTTTATGTGTGTAGAAGGGGGATGTTCCCTCAGACAAAAATCTTTTCTAAAATAAAATAAGTACTTCAAACAACTAGGGGTGTGCATTTGACCAAAGATATGAAAAAACCACTAAGCCCCTGTGAAATATTGCTGGAAAAAAACCTGCTTGAAAGGCCAAGAGCAACAGGCAAGAACTCCAGTTCTTCACTTGAGGAACCAGGGATGATGGCTCATCCATCCACCTTGACTTGAGATGCCCTGCAAGCAGTTTATTATAATACTGCAACTAAAATTGCAAATTACAGTAAATTGCTGCCATGAGTCCTTTTCTGGACCAAGGAAGCCATGTAGATTTCCCACATGCAATCCCAAACCAAACCCATGAATGCCTGCTTGTAAGTAGTACTTAAGAATAGTACATAGTACTCTAGATAATCAACAAAATATTGTGTAGACAAGATCATGGAAAGGATTGGTGGTAATTTTCCAGCTCTGTTTGTTAGATCATTAAAAACATCAGATTCCCAAGGGCCAGAGAAGACTGTTGTATTTCTTCTCTTCATTCATTTCAAACAACTACTCCAACTAACTGAAGTACCTCAAGCAGTGCCCCATGTCTGCTCTCAGCCCAGAAGCCTAACACTGGGAAATGGGTAAGGCACGATACGGTTATGCTGATGAAACTGCCAACTATTTTTCCACCCATTTAAGCATTCACAGGATGCTTGCACAAGCAGCAAACCCAGCTGATGGGCAATATCAAGTATTAACTGTACAGCAAATCTTGGGTCGACCTTCTATATACCAATACCTTTATCTGCCGTGGTAGATTTCCCAAAGCTGCTGGCTATCAGATTCCCACTCAGCCCCAGGGTCTGGTAGGCGCCTCCATACACATCTTTCACCAGCATGTCCACGTTTGTGTGCTGGCCCTTTGAAGCGAGCTGCAGCAGTTCATCAAATTTCTGAGGACGAGAAGCAGAGTTACTTTGGCATTCCTGAAAAGCCAGGCAACCCTGCCCATGAACCCAAAGTTCTGCAGCATCTTTACTGACCAAAACCAGGGATTTTGGCTTATCTTAGGACCAACTCTGTCAGCAAAAGATCTATTATTTCTAATTACAAGGACTTATCCAGATCCCGTATCTTATCGGGCAGACTGATCTTAAATAGAGCTCCTTTAATGATGAAAAGCACATCCGTGCTCTTCAGTCATCCATCATTATCTGCAAATCATTTGTTGAATTTCCCCTGAAAACTAGAAATGGGTCAGCACATCTGAAGTACTCAGAAGCCTCTCTTATCTTGGAATGAAAGCAGAAACACAGTAACTATGTCTTCTTGAGGCATAAGAAGAACAATCTCTAAAACCCAAAAGACTAAGTCTGCCTTTACCGTTGCAGAAATGCATTCATGTCCCTGACATTAAACTTGCATGCAATCTGCATTATACCAATACTTAATTTATAAGGCTTGTTAACCCTCATTTCTTCTTCTAGAAAATCAGAGAGAATTAAAGGCAGACATCATCATGTTCTAAGAGTTCTTTTTTAACAGCATCAAATAAAATATTGCAAGTATGGGTCTTCCCTTTGACATTTTCTTACTTGGTGCACATGTAACTCTAGCTTTTTCTCTGCCGCTGACATTTAGGGACACCTATTTAAGCCACATGGATCTTTGAGGCAGGAAAAGCCAGAATGATTTAAGAGCTGAGTTAGGCAGAGCGGAGCTGAACCAGGCCTGTTCTGGCAGATTACCAACCAGGGATTCAAGTGATGAACCCCAGAAAGCACAACAAAGAGGGTTAGGATTCTTCCTCTCTCGTCCCAGACATTTTGCAGCAATTGAATGCTCTGCTTGTCTTCTGCAGATAATATTGCAGGAACTAGACAGGCATTTCATGTTGCAAACGAGTACAGAAAATTAACAGACTCTTTTCTGCATTACAGACATGATTTGTCCTTGTTGAAAAGCTCAGGTCCTAAGTACAATTACTATTTTGCCACCAATGAGTACCTTATCATTTTTGTCCCTATATTCTACTAATATCCTTTTGAATTTAAAGCTTCCTTTTATGCATCAGAAATGCTGAAAATAGGAGAGTAAGTCAAGGACTCAGCCTTGTTACCTAATGGTCTTACCTAATAGTCTTACCTAACAGCCTGGGACCACAAGCACCTAAAGGAGTACTGAAATGGTCCTGAGCGTTGCAGAACTGCCTGCTGCGTCTCTGCACAAGCGCAGCACGTCTTTGAATAACAGGTACAACAAGAGACAGACGTGACTTTTGTTCACCTTTTAATATACTGATGTTGGACTTCTGATTTCCCATACAGACATAACTAAAAATAATCATTTCTCCCTTTTTAAGGAGTTTGGTGTTCCATCATTTCAAGCCTCCTCTCAGCATCTCACTTAATTCCATGCCCCTTAACACCGACACGTCCATACCTTTGTTTTTGTGAGCAAAGCTCCAAGTCCCCAGAAGGTGCCACCTCCAATTGAGCTCCCTCCAATCCACTCAAATTTGTCTTCTGTTTCTACCTGTCAATAAAACAAGGCAGATTTGTGTAGAAGGTCCTATAATAACTACAAACACACAGTTAGATATGAGTGTGTGCGTTTTTTTTAACAGTGGATTTAGTGTACTCAGAACTATTTAATTGCAGAAATATGAGGTGAGAAGTTCTCCAGAGGTACACGTTCCACATACATAGACCACAGGCAGTTTTTGAAATCTTTCTATTTAATTATTGGCCAATAATCCTAAATAGAGACATTAAATTTGGCCACCTCAACAATGTACCAAAACAAGCACAAAAAAAATCACTCTGATCTGACAACCTTTGTCCTCATCAGTTAAAAAACAACTTCTCCAAATACTGCATTTAATGTGTTTTAAAAGAAACTATGGTAGTGAATGAAAAAGCATTCACAACTCTGCAAGAAATTGAATTAAAAAATAAATAAATCATGAACTTCTTTCAAAACCTTGTGTTGCTCAAGGAGAAACAACTACAAATCTGAAACAGTAAGAAGTTTCAGATCACCTTTGTCAAATTCTACAAGAAAACAGCTTAGCAACCTCTTACCTTTACTATGGAAACCCCAGAGCCAATATTCACCAGTAAATAAGGGAAAACGTTTGGGTGGTTCGTCTGAAACCGGAATTCTGTATCTGAATCTTTCTGGTATGCAAATACTTCATGGGGTATGTTCCTCAGTACGAAGTTACATCCTTTAATTAGACAGGTCATTACATCTTCTTTATCTACTCTGAAGGCAAAGGGGAGAAAAGAAGAAAAACCCTTAGGTGAATGTCACAGTCCTATTGCTAAGCAAGAGTGCTTTCAGAACAGCAGTTTTTAAAGTGGTTACAAAGAGGAGATGGTAACAAACACCACATTGCAACAGCCCAGATCTCTGAAAAACCAAACCTACACCTGCCCGTGTTCTGATGCTCGTTTTCCACACTAGAACATTCTCACAGTCCACAGTTAAGACTGTAGTTACAGGTTAACTTTAATCTTACATTTATCATGCTGTTGTGCTCCCCTGTTTGCTTGTTTCCAAGGCCTCTGTAGAGCCCCAGTGCTACCACAAATACACCTGTGCAATAAGGTAGGTCAGGAAACTTAGCTGGAAATTCATCCAAAAGAACAACTTCCTGACACGGAATAATTTCCTATTGCTCTTCCCCTTCCCTCTCAGTGAAGGAAAAAAGCTCGCCCTCAACGTTTCAGCACTTGTTTAGGACAGACTGAAGTGACTGCAAGGAGCCTACTACTGGGATTACCAAACACAGGAAAAAAAGACTTGTCACAAGAACAGTAGGATTCCCAACAGGACATTACCCTCAGAATGGAGTCTGGGAACGTGATCCATAACTTAGTTTAGAAGAATGAAGCAGTTAAGCCAGCTAAGGCATTAGTGACTCCTGCAAAGGTCTGTATCTTGTGTATTGTTACTGATTCATGGTAAATTTTTTAAATGGAATATGCTACATTTCTTACATGACGAATCATAGACACCTCAATTAATACAGCACGCTTTCCCCGTGTCAGAATGGAGAAAATGCTGCTTTCTGCATGCCAATTAAGTATATAATTACCAAATAAAACCCAAAAGAAACAATACCCAGGTGTGTCCTACGAGAAAAGGAGGAACTGCCTCCTTGTCTTGATTAATTGATCATTAAGAACAGCCAATAAGGTACTGATGTAGGCTGGTTTAAAAAAAAAAATCAACAGAATCCTACCTATCAGAATAAAGTTAATTGAAAAAAAGTAGTATAAAAGAAGATGAGCACAATAGCTCAGAGGCTGAAGCATGTGTTACACAGAACTGCAGCCTGAGAGATGCTTTAATGGTCTTGCCAGAAATACCAGGTAATGTTTTATATTGATGTAAATTAATATCTTTATCAGTGCCTAGGGTGGCATTTCAGCATATAGTGTTTGGTAAAGATGTTTGAGTAGTAAATTTATGATACTGTAAATTCATGAGGCTGCCCCCAGTCTCCCACAAGCCCGTGCTTCTGCACAAAGTTTAGGTTGGAGCAGTAAGTTACTACTTGTATTAATTATTTGCTGCTTAGCAAGCACAGAAAAATGTTAGAAGCTTTGGAACTCCAATTTGAGAACCAAGGCAGCTACAGAGGTTAGATACAGCCAGGAAAAAAAGGTGTCTGGTAACGATATTTTAGCTTTTAATAATGAAGCTGTCTTGTAGATTTAGTGTTTAGACTTTCAGTAGAAAGACTGACACACTTGCACATACCTCATCACAGTAACTAATCAGAGTATCAATTCTTGTTAGTATCGAATTTACTTAATTTTATATACCACTGTAGGCTTTGTGTATTTGAATCTCTACTCCAGTGGGGTTCAACACTGTCCAAATCATGCTACCTATACCTAGGATGCTATTGCTGAAATGCTTCCAGTTCTGAGGTGAAAAGTAAAAGCCATTATCATTATAGAGCCTAATTTGACTTAAAAATGGAGCAGGTACAAGTTATATCCCTTACAGAAAAAGAAGCTGTGACAATAGCCTGCTTTCCTCATTTCACTGTTTTCCTCCTGATCTCTGTGTGTCTGTTGGCTCTGTTCCCACTCCTCTGCCCTGTCACTCAATGATGGAGTTATCTTTTTGCAACTTGTGTTCAGCAACAAGTCAACTCAGGTGCGTGCACACATTCCACTGCTTCACCCTTGCAGTGCAGAAGGTTTTTGTGAGGGCAGATGGGTAAAACAGAAAGTTAGGCTGCTAGAATCTATTTGAAGAAGAAATATACTGCTATAAGTTTAAACAGTTCCACTTACTTCAACCCCAATTTCTTCTCAATGAGGTCTTTGAATTTATAGGCACCACCACCTGTAGCTTTGATGACTTTTGTCTCTGTGTTGACGAGATGGTCTTTGATGAAATCTAGGCAGGTTTCAATGTAAGTGTTTTCAAATTTGATGAAGTGAAGTCGAGCTGTAATCTCCTCCTGGACTGATATTTCATACAAAGGTTCATTTTCTATGTCCTTTAAAAGAGAAAATAATTTTTTATGGATTATTTGAACTCCTTTCTTGACAAACAAGGTTATATGCTAAGGTACTGACCATCAATACCTGTGTTTCCTTTGCCTTGGAACTGTGTTAATGCTATTAAAAACATAACTTCACAAGCTGCTTGCAAAGAAGAATATAGTTTCAGCATCTTAATCCTCCTGAAGCTAAGAATATAATCAACTCTCCCATGCATTAGACACGCATGATGTATCTCTGTGTGAGAAAAGGTGCGTTTCCCATGGGAGTATGGTGTCTCTACAACAGTATAATACTTACCTGGCTAGAAAATGACTATTTCACACACTGCCTGGTAATTCAAGCACTTCCAAGAAGGCAAGGAATGTGAGTTTGCCTGCACGTTGGCTGCACTACTCTGAAGCCCTGTAATCAGTCTCTCAGTAAAGAGAACATGTATGGTGTATCATCAAGTGAATTTAGATGTAGGGCTTAGAGCTATATTAAGCTTGCAAAGCAAAAGTAATTATCAAATATGTGCTAACAGCTAATTTCCCCTGGAATACAGTAAAGGGTTCTTAACAGGAGCAACACGCTTCCCTGAGCTGCAGTACAAGTGCTTAGGGGTGGCTGGAAGTGTCAGTACATACTAAAATGTGTTTAAAATAAAAATTCAGTTGAGACAACTCAGAGTAACAGATGTTACGGAATGTCATACTCAGAACTTTATCTAGGACTTTGTTATAGTTCTATAGAACAAATTACGAGATGGGTTTCAGATGAAATGTCTATCCTGCTATGAGAAGCAAGTCCAGTACTTCACTCCTAGGAGTTAATTGCATGCAACTGATTAATGATACAATTCTCACCTTTCCAGAATGATCAAAGGATCTCACTCTTGCCACTTTGTGCTGCACAGTTGAATAATAAGCCAACTTGGTTAATGAACCACCTTTTAATAAAAATGACAAGATATGATTAATGCCTTACCTCAGAGCAAGCAATATAATTTATGTTTATTTGCTTTACCTGAGAGTTCTTGGGTTTTAAGCCAGATATAATTAAGCTAAATGTGTAACACAGTGAGCCAAAGAACCTGTATCTGGAAACTGGTTTGGCACAGATAACTCCAAATGCACTACTTGGGGGGGGCAGAAGTTTTGTGGATTGAGTTTATGCCCCACTGATGCGGGGATGACTGAAAAGAAGTAGAAATAAGTGGGAGCTCTTAATTGGCTAGGTTAGCACATGTATCACTTATCTTGTTTGAAAACTCTTTATAGAACCCCCCAAATCTGCTGCCTACAAGAACATTTCATAAGCATGTTTTCTACAATTGAGCAATGCAAGCCTTATGTACAACTTGAGTGTTTCATCAGAAATGCTGAAGTAAATACTGTTAACCTACTTCCAAGGACAAGCTAAAAATTCATAGCAGGTTAGAAGATGACTTTATGTACTGAATAACAACTACTTCACAAGATTATTCTTGGCTTTGGGGTAAAGAACAGTGAGAATTATGTTCCTTAAGCGTAGCAGTTAGTGATATGCAAGTCTGAGCAAACCAGCCCATCACCCTCTTCTCTTCAAGCCTCGGGTCTGCTTACATCAAGACAATAAAACTTCCCACTCTCATCTTGAAACAGAACTCAGTCACTTGCCCTATCTTTGCATCCAACCTGCAAAAGTGAATTTGTGATGTTACACGGAATAACTTCACTAACTGATTTTCCTTGGGACAAACCAGTACCTGCTGGTGCTTCAGATACCTCTGGTATCTTGAACTCTAGATATTTGAGCCTGAAAGTAGGAGACAGCCAAAGCCTGGTTACTTTTGTTAAAACAAGCTTTTAATTTTTTCCCCCCTTCTTCAACTACTCCTGAGTATCAGGATCCGATTAAGGTATCAGTTTGCTTCATAAACCTTTAAGCTGCTTTAGCTATCGGAGAAAACCCCTTAATTTTAACTGTGTTTAAAAAAAACCAAAAAGGTACCTTGGGCTGCTGCCCGTAACCAGCCTTATCTGTACAGAAAGTCAGTTCTAACTTTGCATCTGTGCTCTTGGAACAGGAGCACGAGGCAGTCAGGAGGGCCCTATCTCCCACTGCTACAGGCCTAGCGTGTACTTGAATTTAAGGCTGCAGACACTACTTGTCTCTTGGTGAAGAGGTAACCTGCCAAACCTTTGACAAGTTTACCATGCATCTCCTAGAACATCCCAGGTACAGCATGGGAAGTAATTATGACCAACTACTAAGTTAAATTTTAAGACTTCAAACTAAATAAAACCCTAGTGCTGCTAGATCATAACAAGGGCTAAATTCAGTGACCCTACACTCTGCCTTATAAACAAGTGTAATCAAGAAATGCAGCATGGGCAAGTGAAAAATAATCAGCTAGTTCTTATAGCTTTGCCTGCAGAAGAGTACTCTCATCTCTTCAACAGCACTCAAATAAACAGGGGTTTTTATTTATTTTTTTTAAATCTGTAGGTGAAAAATAGCTGGCTTTCTCCAGTAAAACTCAAGTGAGGTCAAACTTAAGAGTGATCACTGACAGACACTTATAGTAACAAAAGCAGTAAAGCTTCCCTGACCTCAGATCTTATTTCAGTGTACCAGCCAGTGCTTTAAAGTTTCTTGTAAACAAAATCCAAACTCTGCTCAGCTAGCTTGTTGCTTAAAGGTGAGGTTTTTCTTAGCCTTTGTTTTTTTAAAAACTTAATTCTGTAGCTCTATACTGTGAGGAAAAGTTTCCTTCCAAGCCTCTAAGAGGAATCCCAAAGCTTGTGTTAGAACGTCATATTGTTTGTACAACACTCTGATAATGATACAGGCGCTCCAGTAATTAATTTATCCCCAGATAAATAAGTAAACCTACGCTTTATCCATTCTCCCCTTCCTCTCCCAGTTTTTAAGGGTTTAAATCCATTCAGGACACTGGCTGATACGTGCAACGAGACTTTAAAACTAATCCCACAATTCTAATTCCACTCTGACCCACAGAAATGACAAATTCCAGCTGTTATTTTAACAGGCATGAAACAAATAGCTTCTGAAGGCGTTTGGTAGACTGGTGATATGACAAGATTGTATATTATGGTGTATATACTCTTCCTGTTACACAGTCAGTCTGCACTACCCAGAGCAGAGTTAACCAGAGGACTAACGGGGGCTAAAGAACCCCTTCTGGCTTCCCTACCAAATAGCTCCACTGACCTAGTGACTGCAAGGCAGAGGCAAAATGTGTGAACTGGCACTTTGGGTTTTGCAGATCTCCACAGAAAGGACGCTAATCCCTGCATAGGTGAATCTATTTTTAACAGGCCCGGCTCAGCTGTGTCCCTGCATGGCCGCTCGCACCAGCACCGCTGCCTGCTGTGGTGCTCAGGTGTCACTTTGATGTGTGTGACTCTGTCCCTTGGTGCAGGCTGCTGCAAAGCCAGAAATGCTATCTTTTCAGGCTTATGCACAGGACATGCAGTGTTTCTGGGGCTGACTGAGGAAGCAAGTGCAGTACGCTACTGCTACAGGCCCCCAGCCTATGCCGAACTCGCTCCTCTCTGCAGCCACCCAGGCAGGGGGGACAGCAGCTTCCCCCAGCCCTCATTGTATTCTTCAAGGCCCGTTTCAGGAGCATGGAGAGGCCTATGCAGTACCCTGCTCGCCGCGGCCAGGTATGAGGGTCAGTGGCCGTAGATAACTGCAGCGCTGCCCCTCAGTCAGGCCTAGAGCAACCGGCGTACAGTACTGCNTCCCCATCCCGGCGTGCCCCGCGCCGCTCGCCTGCTGCGGTGCCCATCGGGAACTGTAGTATAGACCCAGCACTCCGTGACAGGCCGGGCGCCTAAGGGGGACTACATTTCCCAGGGTGCCCCGCGCACAGAACGGGTCCGCCCCGCCAGTCCCCTCAGCAGGCGAAAGCCGCCGCCCGCTCCTCCGCAGCGGCCTCTCTGCTCCGCGCCGGCCGCCGCCTCCTCCCCGCGGCCCTCGCCCAGTTACCGATGTCTATGGCGAAGCGCTTGGCATTCTCCAGGTTGCGGAAGATTTCGTCAGGCGGGAGGGTGATACTCTTATCCAAACTGCCGTGACCGCCGCTGCCGCGCCCGCCCCGCTCCGCCATTTTGAGCGCGACCCACTCCTCGCCCGGCCTCATCGGTATGCAAATGTATGCGCATACATCTACATACTAACAAGGCCGGGCGCAAAGATTATGCGGATGAGGCGGGAGCTGAGGCGGGCGCTAGGGAAGGCCGCCGCCCCTGAGGCTGGCGGGGGCGAGTGTCACAGCCCAAGGGGCTAGTGCTACACCCGGGGGGGGTGGAGCTGAAGGCGGGTGTCGCAGCCCGTTTTGGGGGTGGGTGTCATCGCCAAAGTCACCCGGAACCGGTCTGGCGAAGGGCAGGGCGGCTGTTGGCGTCCCCGGCATTGACTCTGCCTCACAGATACATACGTGTATATACACACACACACACACACAGAGCAGCTCTATGTCTCCCGGTTAGTGAAGGAAAAACCAACAAAACCACATTTAAATACCCTACTTTTCAGGCTTTTCTGTTGCTCAGACGCACACCACGAGGACGTGGAATGTAACGAACGTGAAGGGCCTTGGCAAACTTCATCTATTAAAAGTATTTGCCACGTTTGGCAGTTGGGCCTAAATTTTCCTGCCTTCACCCTTGCTGTGACCTTCCTTGGCAAGTCTCTCTGCTCTAAATTCCCGAAGAGTTTGTGGGTTAGGAACCTGTCTCTATTTTTGTCTTGCAGCTCGGGTTGGACACTGCGGGGCCGTGTGTGTGTGGAGAGCAGCATTGCAGGGGTTCTGCGTGGCCACAGAGCCGGTGAGGCAATTTGGGGTCAGTTCTCAATATCGCTGCTTCGCTGAACTCTTTGTCTCGCGTCCTACCACCCCAGAGACCGCAGGGAAATCAGTTGTGCAAATTACACAAGAAAGAATAACTTGCTGGATTTATTACTTAGATTTTTATTTATTTTTGTACTGTTAAAAAAAATTTCTGCAGCTCCTGAAGTTCAAGATAACTTCTGGCACAGGCTATACAATTGGTGCAGCTCACACGTAACACGTCATAGCATCCTCCAAGGACAGTAACTAAATTCACATTCTCCCCTGGTGGTAGGGTACCAAAGAATAAATATAATTTGTACACCTGCCTTTCATGAAAGACTTTCAAAAATACTTCCTGTAAAATCGACAGCACAGCCGTAACTTTCATTCCTATAAGGATATAAAAATGAGTTTTTTGCCTTTACGAAAGGCATACATATCCTGAACCTCACAAACAGAACCCTGACTTTGTGAGCAAGACATCCTGAGGAATTTCCTCTACGCAGTTTGAGTTATGGTTTAACCATAGTCAGCAGTACACGCAGTACAGTCTACAAATATCATAGAACCCCTATGGCACCCACAGGAAAGCTACATTTTCAAATGTGTCTGGTTAGAGCAGCTGCTCTGCTTGGGACCCCCGGGGTCCCCGCGGCCGGACAGCAGAGGTACACATACCTTGGGACACGGGAGTCCCCAGTGGGGCAGGTCAGAGGAAAAGGCTCCTCCTGAACAGACACGTTTGAAAATGCTGGTCTGAACACCTTAGAAGTTACTGCTTTCCTGACGGATGCACACCTACAACCTCACTAAGGTTAAGAACAGTCGGTGTTCCTCTCTGAGCAACTCCTCTCACTCCTCCTAGCAGGAGGGCTACATCTCGCATTCTTTTAGAATAACATTCTCTCCACATGGTGGGATCGTTTCAGTCCTTCTGGAAGAAGGGAAGCGGACATCCAGGCATAGTAATGCTCTGCAAAAGGAAAATGTTCTTCCCTACTCATGAGAGGAGCGGGGGGACTTGGATAGCAAGTCATGATCTCCTCAGGAATACGAGCACATGTCCAGGAAACACGTAAGAGTTGTCATGGCCTACCAAGGCCTCCAGAGGCTGCAGGAGGGTTTCAGTGCTGCTTGTTTTGCTGGGGGCTGGTGGGCAGAAGTGGGTGCAGAAGAAGCACTGGAGTCCTTAGGCACCATTTGTGACCTCTGGAAGTGGCAGATGAGCTTCATCCGGGTTTCTGTGCTTGCTGAATGGAGAGAGAGGAATTGCAGAGCTTCCTTGAGGCACCAGGCGTAGCCGTCACAGTAATCCTGATGTAGGCTTTTGGCAGATGCTGCAAAAGCTGCAAGGACAGAGTAGGAGAGAAGTGTTACACAGGAAGACTCAGGCTGGAATTTTGCCTAAAAATAAGGGCAGTGAGGGTGACTGGGGGCTGTACTCACCTCGGCTGTATTTGAGGTAGCTGACAGTCATCTCCAGGATGTCGGCTTTCTCCAGCTTGGAGTTGGGCTGGTGTCTCTGAAACTCCTTCTCCAGGAGCAGTTTCAGCTGCTCGATGCTGCTGTTAATCCGATCGCGTCGCAGTTTCTCTACAATGGGTTTCCTGAGCTGTAACACAAAATGGGAAGAGGACAGTTAGCGGTGAAACTTTCCCCTTTCCCCGCTCTATAGAGCCTGCTGCTAAAGGAGTTCAGCTTGTCTCAGCTCTTTGCCCTCGCGGCCTTAGGGACAGCAGATACTCACTCTGTTCTTCTCTTTGGGTGTTAGGATTTCCAGGGAGAGAGCGATGGGTGCCATTATCCCAAGTGGTGGTTTCGGCTCAGCCTGCTGGTTTGCGGGTGGAGAAGGGAGCCGGGAGCTGCTCTATTTATACGGGGTGGCTGCATACAAATGTATGGGTCCTGAGCGACTTGGAGTTTCCCACAGTCGATAGCCAATCCATGCCTGCCCTGGGACAATGGAGAAAGCATCTATTACAGCATGGCAAATTGACTGTGAATTGCCTGGGGATAATACCCTGCTCCCAAAGGAGCAGGTGGACTGGGGAGCGTGTGACACAATAGGGCTTGGCATTACAGCGCTGGGGTAAGAACGTGGGAAAGCATTTGCCATCATTATAATCAAACTTCTGCCTGATGTTGGGAACGTCAACATCTCAATGTGCTGCCTTTTCCCAGGCTGGGGTAAAATTAAGCACAGAAGACTGATCCCAGGACGAGATAATGCTCTGTGCCCACGACCAAAAGACAGGTTGAAAAGGAAAAGATGCAGAATTAGAGGGACTAAAACCTTTCATTGACATTAAACCATGCTTAGATGAATACAGTACCAGATAATTTTCAGGCAACTAAAGACTAAAATCAATGGAAGAACCTGTAAAACAATTTGCACTAAGCAGTTAGCTTGAAATATTTTCTTCCCCATTGTTTAAATACCTAAAGTCCCTCTATAAGTTATATTTAGAGCTCTTCAGTGCTTTTCTTTGGGTAATTTGAGCTTTCCTATGGCAGCCCGTGACATGTAATGATTATGATGCCTTTCCCAAACACATCCTATTTAATTTCATGCCACTTTGCAAACGCTTCACTTGGTCTTGACTCTCCATGTAAAGCGCCTAAATGTATTTTCCCTTTACAAACAAGTGAGATGCAGTGAAAAGGCAATTCTTGTCTGTTACTTTGCTTGTATTTATCCTGCTTGCAGGATGTAAATACAGGTGTCAGGAAATCCTGTGGTTTTCTTGGTATATGTGCCGCGTGTATTGTAATGACCAGGTAACAAAGTGGAAAGGACCAGGTAGAATCCAGGCTTAAAGCCACCTGTTGGAGCTATTTTTTTCAGGCTATTCCAGGTTGCCTGCTCGGGTCCAGTGCTCCCCCCAAGCGCAGTCCAGTACAAAGCCAGTCACGTTCAAGATCTGTCCATCAGGCATGGGAGGCTTTGCAGTGACAAATTCCCAGTTATGCTTTATGGTACATATGTTTCAGCTGTAATACATGGGGCTCTACAGGTTTAAGGGGAGTTTTGTATGGGCACAATTATTTTTCCTTAATGAACATTCCATGGTAAGAGGCTGGAACAGGGAGTGAATCTACATTATTGCTAAAAGGTTAGTGAGTTGGGGGGGTTATTTTTTTGAATACCTGTTTCTTATCACAACAATATTCTTGAAAACACCACCTATTTCCTGTGTCTGCCTTTCAAAACCAGAAAGCAAACCTTCTATTTCACTGGCAGCAGCAGTCAGCCTCTCACCTGCCCTCAGCATCCCCCTCAATAAGCCAGGGCCAAAACCTGTGTCTGCAGGTACAGAGATAGCAACATAGTCCAGCACACACAGGGTTGTTGCATAAAAGGATATGATCCTGCAAAGGATGATCCTGTAACTAGTTATTAACCTGAGCTTACAAAGCCCCTTTTAACTTCCTGGCTTCTCATGGCAGTGATTTTCATAGGTCAGGCATTCTCCCCTCCTCCCTTTCCAGCCCAGAGAGATTTTACATTTAGATGGATCACTGAGGGTCTAACAATTCTAATTGCTGATGGTTGTCAAAAAACTTATAATTGAACTGGGAGTATTCAAAATGAGTTCCCTGAATTATCCTGTCAGCTTGTAATTAGCAGTACTACTTGGGATTGCCCTGGCTGCGTGTCCTTGTGCCATTATTGGAGCCTGAAGTCAGGCCTGGGGCTTTGTGCGTCTCTCTTGGGGGGTCACAAGGGATGGGATGGACAGCAGGTCCTGCCACGCACCGTATGGGGAGGAACGTGTTTGCAGAAGCAGCAGCAGCAGGCACAGGGACATGGGAGGGAAGCTTTGACCCAGTTTTCAGTTCTGGAAATATGAAATGAGTGGTTTTAAATAATGCCATCCTGTCCCCAGCACAATGCTCCTGGACTCCAAAGGGCTAAACCAACTCCCACTGATTAAAGCATTATCCCTTCCTTTAAGTGCTGGGCAGATGGTGCAGCAGGCGTTAGCTTTCTTCTCAGGACCCACCGAGGCACACGTCTTTTGTTGACAGTTTAACAGGGTGAATGGGGTGATGTGGGAAATCCTGGGAGCTGTGGGCTCGCACCATCTGATGTGAATGGTGAACCAGGCAGAACAACAGCCCTCCGGGCGCACCAACTCCCGCCTTCTCTCCCCCTCTTGCTGTTGGTTGAAAAGATAGCAAATCTGCAGTTCCCCCCCTTGCCTCCTTCACCTACCCTCTCTACACTGCTGATGGATAAAAGAGAAACAAGTCTTCCCCCCACCCCGTTTGGTTTCATTATTAAGGCCTGAAAACTTAATGGCAACAATATTTGCCAGCTGATGCTTCGGAATAATAAATCGTCTGGGCTAAGGCTGGCCCTAGAATATATTTGTTATGGAACTGGGTGCAGTGTGAGCTTTCTGCAAGGATTTCAGTAGGTGAAAAAGAATCCTGTGCTTTAGGCAGGCTGGTTGCTCTTTCTTAAAAATCTAGTGTGCTTTAAAAGTTTGACTGGGAGTGCAATAGTCGGTCCCACCGAAACGCTCTTGTGATCCAAATCCTTGTCACTGTCATTCACATCCGTGGGAGGAGTTTGTGCCTCTCTCTGACTGTCACTGCAGAGCTGGGATGAAAGATTGATTGTCTGAGGCTCAGAAGCAGGGGTTTCCCTGTTTTTGGAATGAAGGATAAAAAGAAACAAATCCCCCAAATTGCCAAGCATGTGGTGTTGACTAAATAATGTCACACAATAATTCCTTTCTTTGGAGGATGGTGTGAAATCTGGACCCGCTCTTGAGAGATGACAGCTATGCTGTGGACAAAGACTTGCTTTCTTAGTGGCCTTGTTCCTCTGTAAGTCACATCACAATCATGGGTTGTGTCATGAAGATGCAGTTCTCAAAATCACCCATGAAAACAGAGAGGTGTCTCCACTCTCCCTTGGTGTAGATATTGACGGGTGTAAGAGGAAACAGATCTGGAAACAACTGTTGATGTCTATACTTAGAGACCTCGCATGTCAGGCAGGAGTCCTAGCTTTCCCTAAGGCAAGAACCACCTTGTTAATTGTCTCCAGCTGCAGATGCTCACCATTTGACCCTGAGCTAAGGTGTGCAGTCTCTATGCCATAGGTTGCTTTGAGCTGAGGAACGACCACAGAGGATCCAGGAAAGGTAACCAACCAAACCCACGACTATCACCGGGAGGCTTGTGTTCATTACAGTCCATAAATTAAAGCAGCTGGAAGACCCCTGGCCACGGGGCTTTCTGCTTCTGCTTTGGAGGCGGTGATTTCAGCCCAGGTGCAGATTTAGTACACCCGCTGCTTCCACAAGAGCTAAACTGCTACTCTTGGTAATACCAGTTGGCGGCTTTCCGTGGAGCAGAACCCCGTGTATTGCAGTGCAGCAACAGGTCTGGAGGAAGGTGGGCTGTCAAAGAAGGGTACAGAAAGCCAGCATTTCATTGCCTAGGTTATCTCCTGTACGCGTGGGGCTACAGCTATAGCACAAAACTTGATGGCTCAAAGCTTTCCTTTCTATATCACTTTTAGAGCGTTTTCAATTTTTACTATTTCCTACATTCATGTCAACCTGTCTTACAAATACTGTTGATGGTGGTTTTAAAGAAATATTTACGATTTTTATTTTTTCTGTGCCTTCCTTAAATGGTTTAAAATCGTTCTGACAACCCCTCTCGAGACACCTATTTAGTGTCAAAGAGCATAACGTTCCCAAGTTTTAAAAGGACTCTCGCATAATACTGATCGATCAATGTGCTCCTTGGGAAAACAGCTCTCCAGATGGTCTATCGGGACAGGAATTGCTGGTCATCACAATGCAGAGCCAAAAAGCGTCACTAATGTGGGCTGTTGTGAGGCACGCTTCCTTTGTGGTCCCTTTGAATGTCGTAAATAGGGAAGAAAGTGTGGGAAACTCTGAGAAACTCAGGCCCACACTCTGAGGTTAATAGGGGCTTTGTCAGGAGACTATTCCAGGGCTGTGGGATCAGCATAATAAACAACATCTTCCCTAAGGGTGGGAATGTGTTGGAGCAGGGGAGAGTCACCCCAGGGGACAGAGGAGCAATAAGCAGCTTTGCGTTCAATTATTATAAGTGATAATAATTAATAAATTGTAAACACAACCTTTGCTGTGCTAAGACTGGTGAAACCAGAGGTCTGGCTTTTAGCTCTCAAGTAATTGGTAAACTAAAGCCCAGAGGGGCAGGTCCTTGGCTGGTGAAAGCCAAGTGGTGCACTCATACCAGCTATGGATCTGACCCCCTGTGGCACATGGAGGCTTTCAGGGCTGGGGGGTGTAGGGGGGCGGGTGTATGGGTTTCCCTGCCCAGAAAGGAGGCGGTTACTGCTTCTCTTCCTTACACCCCTCTGCAAACAGTGGGTCTGAATCTCATCCGTGCCAGCAGCTGAGCAGGACCCACTGCCCCGCTGTCGCCAGAGTAATGCAATGCGGCCTCCGTGTAAATGAGAGTCGGACCCTGTGGTTTGAGTGACAGTAGCCACCTCGCTCCTGATTTATGCCGATATGGGTGGCAGGAGACCTGGGCTGAGGAGCCTGACTGAGCTCTCACGGGAGTTTTGCACAGTTGCCGTTTCTACAGCCGGTTCCTGGGTTGGGCCAGAACTAGAGGGATTGGGTTTAAATCCCCCCGTCTATCAGTCTGTGTGACTCTTCTTTGTGTTCCTTTTCTCTTTCCCGTCTGTGCTGTCAGCCTTACACGAACTGCAGGGATGCTGCCAGCTGAGGCTCACAGCGTGGGTTACTCGGGTGGTGGCACACCATCGGCAGAAGATACCCGTCCACAGAATAGCAGCGGGTTCCTCCGTGCCGTGTGTGACTCCCTTCCCAGTCCCTGCCCTGCACTTTGGGGCACTGTGCATTTTGACTGAATTTGAACTCCCCCAAAACTTCCCATCCACAAGCTGCCTTAATTAGGCTTAATTTAAAAATGCACAGGCGTGGATGAACAGCTTGAGTTTCGCTGGGAGTCAGGAAGCTTGTACTAATTGACAAAGGCATGTTGAGCACAGCAAGGTGAAGTGACTTTTTCAAGATCACTAAGCAACGACAAAAACCTAAAAATATCTCTTCTGAATTATTTAGTTATTCATTAGGAAGAGCAGCTCTCGCTGAAGCATTGGGAATTGCAGAACTGTACCCAAACCCATCTTGTAGTGCATTGGCAGATAGATAAAGAGCACTCAACCAGCTCCTGTGTTTAGGGTAAAATACTAACCAAAATGATCTGTGGAACCCTGATGGAGCAGTATGTTCTTGACCTGGCTGGCTGGCTTTTTGGTCCTTTCCATGTATATAACAAAGGGTTTCATCCCAAACCAAGCAAGGACTGGCCAGGTAGAGCAGTTTGATCTGTCAGATTAGTGGATCTGAGTATGCCTAGTGCTTAACTAAAGCAGCCATTTGACAAGATCAGATACTCTCAGTTTTCTTTTGTTTAAGGAAAAAAGCATATGCTAGAAACAAAGGTTTTAAGGGCATCTCTCCCAGGACAGTTGAAGCTGTTGACCAATGGTGTTTCATGCTGTTACTGTCTCTGGAAGAGTGAGAGGGCTCCCTGTCACGTATCCAAATCAATGCGTTGCTGTGGTTAGGTAATAGCTTTGTGAACTGATTATTTGTGCAGATTTATTTTACTTTGAAGAGAAGGGCAACTAAAAGGTGAATAATCCCCATTGAGCAATGATGGGAACTCTTCTAAGGAAAAGTGAGTGAATGTTGTTGGGGAAAACACTGTGGTTTGGAAAGACTGATGGTATTTAAGGTGCTCGGGGGTGGCTTTAGAATCCCCATCTGGTGCTTTTCTTCCTGCTTCCACAAATACCTTCTGAATCCCTTTCTGCTTGTTCACCTCATCCATTTCCTCTTTGCGTAGCTGTGTGGGAGAAGGACAGGCACATCCTTTACAGCAGGTGCTAATCTTCCTCACAGCTGATTTAATCCCCGGGAGCCAGGAATCCCACGGCCGGCTCGTAGAGAATTGCTGAAGAGTCGCGGAGGGCTCGAGCTGAGACTGAGCACAGGCACTACAGTGCCCGGGCTGCTCGCTCTGGGTCACCCAGGTAGGCAGGCTGTTGTAAATCCCCCTGTAAGAGGATAGGCCAGATTTGTTTTGTGAATTGAGGTGGGGTGAAAAAAATCAAGGGAGGATCGTTTAAAAGACACTTGGCAGAGAGACCAACTCTGCAACGGGTTGGATAGGAGAAAAACCCTCTAAACCCAGTGGGGTGTTGCTCTGTTCACGGCGTGTTTTGGACCCGTACGTGGATGTCAAAGAAAAAGAATAAAATCTTTGAAGAAAAGAGTATGGGGGAAATAATTTAGGAGAGGAAATGCTTTTTCAGTCTCTGCTGTCAAGTTATTAGCCATACATGGACAGATTTCACTTCGGTAAAGGAAGCGATTCTGCTGTTGGCTAACAGGATTTGTGTTTATGTAACAGAAGGTGCTAAAATTAACAAACAACAAAAATAGTTCACCCCATTGCTGGTTGTTTCAAAAAGGAGGGTAAGATTCCCAAGAAATGTCAGGTGCCAAACTTTTTGGGAAGGTATTAGGAGTTTCACGTAGTGCTACCTCCTAAATAGACAGTAATCGTACGACTGAGCCCAGGTTGGTGGGGAAATTAGTGGGGAATGGGGGGAAATAAACTGGCTGTGAAATTCGTGATTTCCTGAAGTCTGAGTAGGTTGCTGTTGGGTATCTGGGCCTATAGCTCTCAGTATCTCACTTCAATTTCACCCCCCATGTTAATTTTTGATAACATCTCCAGAAGTTCTCTTCTTTGTGGGATCTGAAATTCTGTTCAGCCAAGAGAATCTCACAAGTTTAGATTATACTGGAACAAAGGGCTCAGAAATATGACATCCCCCAATAGCTTCCCTGCTGCAGAAGGACTCGAATGCAATGCTCCGTCCAGGAGCATCAGCCATTTTAATAATTTCAAAGCAAAGGATTAATGACTAAATCCATTTTTATTGTATTGTACAGTGAAGACACCAAAGTTGAACATCACACAGGATGAATACATCACAACTTTATAAAAGCCTTTTAAGCCCTTCAGCACATTCAGTTCAGTGAATCATTATGAAGTACCTATTGCCTCCCTTCCTCTCCCTTTTCCTTAAGGTATCACAGGCATTTCCTTTACAAAAGGCATCAATTAACCCTCAACTGAGAGCAGCACATACTGACATGAATTTTCCCTGGAGCTATCTGTTGTCATCATAACTGTCTGTAAGAAGGTGTACTAAAAACAGCATAGGAACTTCACAAGAATCAGCATTTCTTAATAACGACTTTCACTCCGAAGGTAAAGGCTCAATACTCTCTTTATGCTGCACAATACATTCTTCAAAGTGCTCCTTCTTTAGGCAGGTCAGTGCGTTATCTGGAGATAATGGAGCACTTGAACCAGTGACCCAGGGAGTTAGTAGAAAGATTTCCACTGACAGCCACGGGCTCAACAGCTTTGCCAACCCAACACGTGATGGAAACTGAACGGCTTGTGGCTCTAAATCACCGCAGAACTTGGTCCTCTCTTTGGCCAAGAGCTACCAATAACAGCAGCAAATTTGCTGCAAGATACAAACATGTTCCTTCACTATGAAGGGAAACTACTCAACCACCCTCATTTCTTGTGACAGAAACATAGGAATAAAGCCAAGTTCAGCAGGTCTACCAGGGTCTCCAGATGGTAGGAGCAGCAGACACAGTCTTCTGGGCAGGCTGTTTTCTAGCAAACAGACAGGGTGACAGAGGTGGACTACGCAGAGCAGGAGCATACATGACATCTGCTCCCATCTGGGCTTTGCAGAAATGCTTGATTAGCTGCACCTGCGTTTCCTTCTTGGGTTCGTAGTAGGACAGAAAATGCATCGCTTCCTTGAGGCACCGCAGGTACCCACTGTTAAAGTCCTGCTCTAGGTTCTTGTGAAGGAATGCTAGAACAGAAAGAAAGAAGCAGATGCTGTGGGTTAAGGTCAGGGGACAGTGGTGATTAAGTTGGTTTAAGAGAAACTGGGGCCACAAGTTTTGCTGGTGTGACCAGCCCTGGTGTGGTAGAGCCCTGCAGGGCTTCAGAGGAGGGCAAAGGCTGGTGGGAGAGGACTTCAAGTGGTTGGAACATGTCTCTGCACTCACCTGGCTCTTGCAGCTGGCTCTGCTGTTTGAGGTAGCTGACAGTCATCTCCAGGATGTCGGCTTTCTCCAGCTTGGAGTTGGGCTGGTGTCTCTGAAACTCCTTCTCCAGGAGCAGTTTCAGTTGCTCGATGCTGCTGTTAATCCTGTCACGGCGCATTTTCTCCACCACTGGCTTCCTCAGCTGTAAGAGAGGTGGAGCAGATCGTTAAGGATTTCTGAGACCTGACCTCATTTTCCCCTTCTGATGCCCTGATGCACACATGTTCAAAGGCGCTTTCCTTTGGTTAGGGGAGCTTTGTGATACTGCCTGTCTATTCCCTCCTCAATTTAATTTTTAAAAGCCTCCTTTATCTCTCTAACCCATTTGTGTTCCCCCCCACCACTTTCCTCCTGATTATCTCATCTTTTCCCATGTAGTATTTATTTGATAGAGGCAGCCCATTGCACATAGCACAGACCAGCCTTTCCAGTCCTGTCAAGGGCTCGACTTACTTTGTTCTTTTCTTTTGGCAGCAGTTTCTCCTCCATGCGCATCATGAGAGTGTTACTGGGAGCCATTCTTAGCGGTCTCAGTCCTGGGCACGGACCCACACCTCGGGCTGCTGCGCTGGGCGTGAGACCATGCTTTGGCACTTACTGACTCCTCTATTTATACATCAGGGAGCTCCGGCAGATACGTGAGTGTGGGGATGGCTGGTGTTTCCCACAGCCCTTCAGCCAATCCGGGCACGCAGCCGAACAATGGAGGAAGTATCTATTAGTGCATGGTACATTGATTGTGAATGCCCCAGAGAGAATAACCTTCTGCCCACGCTGACTGGTGGAGTGTGCAGCGTGGCCCTCCGGGGCTGCCCAGGGATCTGGGAAAACACTGACCCTCCAGCTGGTTGTCTGGGATCAATTGCGTTCCCGAGGCCCTGCATGTGCCAGTCACATTTGTGGCGTGGAGGAGGCACGCTTTTGGGGGAAGGCGGGAAAAGATGAAGAAGGGGAGCACCATTCAGGTCAAAGTCAGCAGCAAGGACATCTCTCTGCTCTTCCTAGAGAGGGCACTTCACAGTCAGCCTCCCAGGTGTGGTTTGCCAGACCCTGGGTGTGTTTGTGCTTGTCCATGTCCATGCACTTTTAATTGGTGAGAGAAAGTGTTATCGCTGTGAAACACAGTGTTGGTTTTGCATGACATTTCTAAACGTGGAGGATCTACGGTCAGGATGGTGGGATGTTGGATGGACAGGGTGAATAAATGGTGAACAGGAAGCAAATGGAAATGCCGACCTCTCTTTCTCTCTTTACACACTGAGGTCTGTGAGTCTGTTGTGCCAGTGTTCCTGTTGCCTTCCTTAGGGACAGCCACACTCCTCCCCGCAGAACCAGGCCCATGCCTACTCACCCCTTTAGCTCTTTCTTTTCCCTTTACTCTTTTTCATACAGCTGTTTACAGGAGTGATGGTTATGCTGGGTTGAAGAATACCATCAGATTCAGCCCAGAAGCCCTTGGCCTTGGGAGGCCAGAGGCGGGTTGTGAATGGGATTTAGTAGCTGAGGCCCAACTTCAGACTCCAGCAAGGAGGTCAGTTCTGCTGCTTGTCTGAGATTTCTGGCGTGCTCTGTTCTCATCTGACCAAGGAGCATCACACTGCACCACTGCAGAACACAAGCTGTCAGAGACCATATAATTGCCTCTTGTGTAACCTTTAGGATGTCAACCCCACTCCATTTTCCTGTCTGGGAAATGGGGATATATGCTTGGATTGGCATGAAAATCTCAATAAAAATTAAGCAAACATTTTTTTGTGGTAAAGGCAAGAAAAAGAACAAAAGCTGTGTGTGGACAATTTAGGTCAGTTCTGAGTTTGTCTTACAAGAAAAATCTCTTCCTGGATGTGGTCCTTTAGGCAGCACAGAAAATAAGCCTGAACCTACCTGAGAGAGGCTGTGCTGCATCCTGCCCTCGGAGGGGCCATAGCCTGCTGTGCCGGGGTGGGGGTGTGCTTGTTCTTTCCCAGTGTCCTGCTTGTGCACGGGAGCGTGGCTGGGAGTCTGGAAGTGGAAATAGTGGAGGGAAGTGTGCAGTGAGGTAAGAAAGCCAAAGACGATTTCTTACTTGGAAATGCTGAAGCAAAGCCTGAGTTTCAGAGGCCGTTGACAGGAAGGAGGGAGGTGTCACTGAAATAGCCAGTCGTGGGTTTCATTGTATGGGCCTGAATGGGCTTAGCTCTTTGTGAAGGGCAGATGTTGTCCTTGGAGCCCTTTATTCCCTGTGTTATGGGAAAGCCAGGAGACAAGACATCTCATGAACACTTAGCAGCAGTCAAAGGATTATGATCTATAATAAGGTACAGCTCAGAGACCATGGCCTAGTTTTTGCCAGCTGTAAGATGTTACCTTTTTTTCTGTATCCTTTGGCTGCCTTCCTCTAAAAGTTGGTGTCCTGTATTATCCTTTTCCTGGCAAGGGAGAAAGGGTGGCAGGTCTTGAAGGCCGGAGCTGACAGGTAGGCATGTACCAAGCTGGTTGAAGAGACTCTTCAGTGTCAAAACCCATCTTTTCCAACTCCTGAGAAGCAACCCTGACCTTTATTGCTGTATTATAACTGATAGCCAGATGGTCTTTTGGGAGTTGGATTCTTTCCCTTTAAATTATTCAGGCTCAAGCACCGTCACTAATGTCGTGAGTAGTTGCAAGGCACACTTCTATTGTCCCAACAAGAAATGTTATCAATAGGGGGAAAGTATGGGAAAGGCAGAGAAATTCAAACCCACAGAGCCTGGTGCTAATAACTCCTTTGTGGAGCCTGCACTTCTGTCGAGGCGCGATGAACTCGCATGGCTTTTTCACCGAGTGAGGCTGAAAAGCGCATGTTTCACCAGGCAGGCGGGGGTTTCGCCGGGATCGGTGTTTACCAGGAGAAAGGGGCGACATGGGGCAAGGGGGCAGAGACACTGGTTCCCACAGGGGGTGGCTGGCAGGAACACTGAGCTCGGCAACACCGGCTGGCCCGGGGGATGCCGGTTTAATTCACCGTGCCTCAGTTTGCTCCTCTGGGAAATGGGTTGGAATGGGGAGCGGTGCCCGTGTTGTGCGGTGGTGGGTAGGGACGGGACAGGACGGTAGCGATGAGAACACCTACCAGGGTCCCTAGTAGCCCTGTTCTGATACATCCATGTGGAAATTACCTTTGAATGCCTGATGAACTTTTGGGTCTGTGTGTCACACCGCACTCATACATTATGGTTGCTGGGTGGACGTGTCCTAATTTAAACAATTCCTGGATTTTAGCACCACAAGTGCCTTTACCGTCCTCACACTCTTATGAGGTGCTCTCTGGAGGTTTCTCAGTTAAGGTTTGAAAAGACAGGGTGCTGTGTCTTTGAGGTGAACCCTAAGGATGCTTTCACAGGTTTTAGCTTATGAGCTGCTGCTCGCTTTGGTGTCACAGATGAAGATCCCTTCTCCCAGCCCTCCGGGTGCACCTAACCCTGCCTGCCATGTTCTGCTCAAGGTGTTTCAGTGATACGACATTCTACCCAGTAAAGAGTTCTAAAAATGGTTTGGCATAGGAGGCAATGTATAAAGAAATTATCCTGCAAAACCTGCTGTTCAGGGTTGGCTTTTTCCCCTCTCACAAGCCAAGCGTAATTCTGCCGTCTGAACAGAGTGGAAATGTAGTAAAGTCTGCCTCTTTCAGGGGAAAAGGTTATGTTGTTATTAGACCTTTTGTATAAAATATTCCATTAAATGTCATTAGCATGGCATTATCTTGCCTCCTTTAGACATTAGAACCTTGGCAAAGAGGGGTCTTTTTTTACTGTAAAGTACATTCTTTGCAGGTTTAACCCTTTTTAATTAGTTTTTTTTTGATCCAGAATGCTTAATATGCTGCCATTCCCAGGTGCTTAAGTGAAGGAAAGTGGACTTTGATCATTAAGAAACACATGAGACAATTTGATCTGAATTTTCAGGGTTGTTGGAGGCAAAAGCAATTTCTGAAGCTGCTTGTGTGGGTGACCCTGAAATAGTCATGCACCAATGGCATAGTCTTTCTACAGTGAGCCTTACAAATAATTAAAAATTAAGGAGAATTTATTATTTTTCTGCCCAGCTGAAATTCCCACAAGTCACCTCTCAGCATATTCAAGAGTGCACAAGAGGGATTTATTATTTCCTGGTATATTGACTCTGAAAGGTCTGGGGATTACAGCTGCTTTGCACATGAATAGCTGGAGTGTGTTGTACAAAAGGCATGGTCTGTGGGATAATGGGGCTGGATGTGGGAAAGCGCTGACCCTGGGGGAGAGCAGGCTGGTGCCTGATGGCAGGAATCAATTATGTCTCAAAGGAACACATTGCCCTGGGAGCAGGCTTGGCGGGATCCACCATGTTGTGTGTTTGCCACCCTCCTCCTTCAAGAAGCCCATATGAAACAACCACAGAACATAACCTCTCCTCCTGCTTTTGCCAGGGGACTCGCTACACCTCGCTCTATAGTTAGGCCACTCAGTGAGAAGTTACCATCCCAGTAACGTAACCATTTCCCATCTCAGGCTGAGACCCAGCAGCGCTCACACACGTGTTACCTGGTTGTGAGTTTTGCTGTAAAGAACCCCAGACGCCGCCAACTTTGGTGGGAGAACATGCTCCCCCAAAATCCCTGAAAAAGGAAATCCCATCAGTCTGTCCCTGATGGGCTTTGGCTGAGGAAGGAGACCAGCCTGTCCCTGACAGTGGAGTGGAGGGAGCAAACACTGAGTTCATGCACTGCCATCATTGCTTTGGGTGGGTTTTTTGGGAGATGGTGGTAGGTATTCAGTTCTTACAATGGGTTCAGCATCTCTGAGGATCTGCCATTGTGGCCAGCCTTTCTAAATATCACAATTTGGGTGTGAAGAAGCCCAGAAATGGGCTGAGAGTCATAGAGATCTAACAAAAACATTTTCATGTTTCTAGTGAAAATGGAAGTATTTTGATGGATTTTGGTTTTTTACCTTTTTTTTTTTTTTTTTCATTTTTTGAGCATTTGGATCAATATCATTAATTTTCTCTCTTTAGAGAATCATAAGGCTTGGATATGAAGTCTTTCTGAAGGCTATAAGTGGTGTTATGGCTCTCACGATAGAAATCAAGACGCTTACCAGAGAGTGCTGCCCAGCATTTTGGCAAGAAGGTACCTGCAGAGAGGGTATTTCAGAGAAGCAGGTTGAGAATTGGCCCCAACAGCCACTTCCTATCACTCACATGGTGGGAACGGTGTGTTGATGCCAGACAGGAGGGTGGTCACCTCTCCCCTATGAGCAGCAATTAGTCCTGTCTGCATGCGTCAGATATTTAATCACTCAGCTCTAGCTAGGGCAGTGGTGGAGAGGGGAGATAAGAGTCACAGGCTTCCCTGGCATCCCTTGAGCCTCATTTGATTGTGCCCTGCCTTGGGAACAAGTTTGTATCCTGATTCTCCTGATTACAGAACCAGACTCTGCAGAAAACTGTCTAGAGAGGGTTAAGAATAGGACCAAGACCCCCAGAACATCTCAGCGTAGCTGGTAGCACAGACCATGGTTTTATCCAGGCCAAGTGTCTAGGGCCTGAACTTCCCCTATAAACCCAGAGCTGATGTGACTGGGGGCACGCTGCATCCTCTGCTCCAGGGAGCTCCCAGCCCGGAATAACCATAACCACTGGGAGGCACCTGATCACAATTAGACAGTGCTGACAGACAGATGTGCAACAAGGGCTAAGGGCAGCTGCAGCTCAAGGCTGAAGTTTTGGTAGGTCTTTAGGAGTGCGAATTAACAAATTAAAACTTAGTTTGATCTCTCTAGGAAGTAAACTAATTTCTGTTGAATAGATCATGAAGTACTTCCTGATGAAGGATTTAAAGGCATCTTCCTTTTCAGCTCTTTCATGGGCTTGACCAAATTGTATTAAATAACATTTTCAAACCCCACTACTGAACTTGACCACAAAGGAGAATTTTTTCATCTGCTTCTCTAGGTGGTGCCTGTCTGTGAGTGTGGTCCAGGTCTGTAATCCAGACTCTCCCACAAGCAGGGGAGCTGCCTCCTTTTCAGCTAAGCCAAAGCTAATTAAGCCAAAAGTGGGCACTGAGCATCTTTGCAAACCATATGTCTGCAATAGCCACTTGGTGTTAGCAGTGCTGCAGCCAGTGGGCTATTTGAAATATTGAAATATTGGGTTTCTCCTGTCTGCCTCATTTTTCCTCCTTTGTAAAACATGGCTAATAATACATCCTTATCTCACAGAGGAGGTTGCTGAGAATTCATTAGCTGGTATTTGTAAAGCACTTTGAGAATGCAAAGCCAGTGCATTATTCCTCGTCTTCTGGATGCTTTCCATGTTATTAAAATCAGGATTTCAGAAAGGCTTATCGGGGATCAAAACAGCATCCCAAACTTGAAAGGAAGCAAGACTGTTAAACCATCAACTGTCGCCTCCCCCTCCAGCCAGATGTTAAGCCCTAAAGAACTGAAGTGGCACAAGGAATTACTTTCCCAAGTTCCCCCAGCTGGGCTGACAGGCCTTGATCAATGGTCCTCTCCACAGTGAGTGCTATGCAGATGGTCTACCCAGAGCAAGGTTTCTGTGAAGTACAAAGGGAAGTCAAACACCATTTCTAATTCAGCTTGTAGCATGGCACACTTCCTTTATCCTCTGCCTGAATGCGGTGAATGGGAGAGCGGTGTGGGAAACTGGAAGGAACTCCAAACTCACACAGTCCGCCGGGCTGTAAGACATTCCTGTCCTCAAGCCACATCTGCCTGTGACAGACAGAGGGGAAAAGAGTGACAGAACGAAAAATCAGATTATAAAAACTTCATGAAGGGATGTTGAACCCCAAGTAAAAGGGGAAAAAGTGAAGGAAGCTGTGCAGAGAAACAGAAATTGTGCCCAACTCAAACAGGGGACTGACTGCCGGGCAGCAGAGCGAGGGAGGGCTGGGGAAGGGAGCTGCAGGAGCAGGATCTTGCTCACCCACTCGTAGGGCCAAAGAAGATTGTCCCACCGATGGTGGCAGAGGTGGTTTCGGCTCACACTGAGACTTCTGAGCCACATGTTTTGTTGGCCTCTTTGATTTCCCAGATTTATCTATGCTTGGGGAAACACAGGCCCTTGATATTAGTCAAGCTGCCCAGAAGCTCATGCAAACTGTTTCAAACAGATACAGAAGCTCCTCCAGTCCTTAATTGCCCTGGCATTTAATCTGAATTACTGGTTGCTGTGATTTAAATACAGGGTTTAAATACAGGACTGCTTTCTTCCTGCTGGCTTGGAGACCCTCTGCTGGAGGTGAGGCGTTGCCTGGGTCTGGCTTTGCGGATTCCCTGGCTCCATGTGTCTGTTGGGGTGCTTTCCTCGAGCAAACTGGAAAATGCCAGTGCAGATCCCAGTTTTGCAATGGGATTTTTTTCACTGCTTTGTGGCACGTTGCTAAGGAGAAAAGAAAAATGACTCCTGTGGACCACGAGGATATCATGGTGCTTTTGTGTGACCTGTACAGAGCTGTAAGAGCCAGGCTTGGCCTTTAAGAAAAGCAGATCAGATTTTGTGCCAGTGGAATACCCTGGGGAAGCTTTTCTCTTCATTAATACTTCTAAACTATTCTGTGTTGCTTGGGTGAAAGAAATGGGCAATAGTAGGCCAGAATCTGGTCTTGGTATTTGGCAGGTGAAAATTCAGGCTCAAATTTTGCTGATTAGGGTTTTGACAAATTCCCCTGTGGGGTACAGGTAATTTTTATTAACACCAGCTCACTGGCCACCAGCAAACTAGCTCTGGAGGTGAAAAGCTGCAGGCCAAATCTAGCAGTCTGCTTACCCCCTTCGTGGAGTGCAGAGTTTCTGGCGGTTTCAGTGAGGATCCAAGAAAGGCCCCTAGGATCGGGCCAGTTTTATTTGTCACCCCAGGATGGGCTGGACTCGGCACTCATGGAGTCTCCTACGTTTTGCTGTCTTTCCCCTTCCCTATTCAGAAGCCTTGCTCTGTCCCCGCTCCCAAGCCTTTTAGCTTTCTAAATGACTTACTACCATAAGGCTGTGGAAGTCCGCGTACCTCGGAGTTTCCCACACCGTCTCTTAACCATATTCATCCCCGTCACAAAGGAAGTGTGCCTGACTACAAACCACATTAGCGACGGTGCCTGCCTCGGCTTTGTGTTCAGTGGGAAACCCCGCTCCCCAAAGGCCATCTGGGCAGCTCGGAGCAGGGGAGAGGCAAGGGGAGCGACCCGCAGCTCTCACCACTCGGGGAAGCAGCAGCAGCATCTCCAAGTCTCCCTAAAGAGCTAACATCTGGCTGAGATTCTGGGGGCAGCCTGCTGCTAATGCCCTGTTTCGAACACGTTGTCCTGTGTATAGCCTATAAAATTAGTAGAAATGGAATTCCTGATCCAGCGCCTTGGGGTCCTAATAAGGTTTTTATCCAAGATTGTGTAGGTTTGGAACTGTAGTAGGAGGTGTGTGATTCAGATTTCGTTATCCTGAGTGTAAAGCCCACCGACTCTGCGAACTTTACAATAGGGAGTGATTTTTCTTATCATAGAATCATAGAATCATTTAGGTTGGAAGAGACCCCTGGGATCATTAAGTCCAACCATCAGCCCTACTCTACAAGTTCACCCCTACATCGTTTCTCTTTAGGTTTCTAACCAAAGCAGAACATCTCTTTTGGGTAACTGAACATCTAATTTGAACAGCTCTTCCAAGATGGTCAGTAACTTGGCTGTTTTTCCCCCTCACAGACTGTGAAACTAAAGAGAAAACAAAAAGCTATTTTATATACATTTCTATTTTAAATGCTTTAAAATGCATTCAGAGTGAGGAAGCAGGAACCTCAGTGGATTTACCATCTGGGGGAGATTTTGCTACATTCACCTCACGATAACACATTGAATATTGTCATTTTGATGACTACACACGTTCTAAATATGTGGGGCCTCCAGCCTCTATAGCTTAGTGAATTCCTGATGGCCACAGAAGATGCTTTAGTGTTCGGCCTGCTCAGTAGCAGGCTGTAGGTCACTTTGGATCCTAATGGACAGGAGGTTTTGAGCACTGACCCCTTGATTGTGCCAAGTGCCCAATCCAGGCCAAGGGTTTCCTGCTCCTTTCCCTTGAGCTTTGGACTGGCCAAACGTGGGGCAGCGGACCTGCTCTGGAAGCCACAGAAGATGCTTTAGTGTTCGGCCTGAATACCTGCTAGGAAACCTCTTACTGCCTTTGCAGGATTTTGGAGGGTTTTGGGGAGGTTTTTCTTGTAAGGGACCTGAGCTCACGTTGCCCTGAAACCAGCAGGCGTTAAACTGAGGGCACAGCATCATGGGGCTGGTCACGTCCACGCAGCATGGGTCACCAGGGCTGAAGGCGTGGGTCACAGCGGCAATGCCTGACCATGTAATTACTGAACAGCAGGAGAAGAACAGGTCCATCACGTCCCAGGCTCACACAGTAAACAGGCGTGGAACAGGACTTGATGCTTGGGAGCCTGGAAAAAAATTAAGTAGGCGTTTTTATCCCATACAATTCATTCTTTCAAGAAGGTATATATGGAAGTTACTTTTTTGGACCAAGAAAGGAGATAAGAGGTTTTCATTCTCCTTTACCTAGAGCTAAACATTGTAACAGTGAATTAAGCAACATTTTTACCAAGACAGAGGAGGGTAGGGGGGTTCCAGCCAGCAATGACTGTTCCCCTGGAGTTAACTTTGTAATCCCCTGGGTGCTGAGAGGAGGAATAAGAGGTTTGTGATTTCTTGTTGTGTACTGGGGGTGATTTCAGGGCAGGCCTCTGAAACTTCAAACACCTCTGTTGGACTGGAACTGGTGTGTCTGTTTATGTGACTGGTGCTGGAAGGGGGAATGAGTGCTGTTCTTGTACCTGCTTATTGGTGAGTTAAATGGAAAACAGAAACTGTGTGTAGCAAACCTGCTAGTGGACCCTGCCGATCACGGGACCGGCACATTTCTTCTTCATGCACTTGATTAACGAGCTCAAGAAGCAAGTTTCTGCTCAGGAGCTTCTGTTTCAGAGACTGTCCCCAAGGGGGACGCAGGGAGCGAAAGATTGGTTTCAGAGGTGGCATTACATGGGCTCAGAGATAATCCACAAGCTTTGAAGGGAACATGTGAAATGGTGTCACAAAAGCTTTCCCACAACTTGACATAAAAGACTCGGAGCTCAACAGCTGCTGCTCTGTATGGAAAGAAGGAGCCTATTCAGGAGCAGTACAATGGGCTGGAAGGGCAGATCCTGGAGGAGGTCATTTAAGCCTTACCTGGTCTTACGAATAATGGGTTGCAGAACGAGAGAGAAATGTGTCCGTGTGCATGTGTATCCACGTTAAAAGACACATGTGACCACACACATAT
This sequence comes from Jacana jacana, assembly GCA_013400555.1. Classification (NCBI taxonomy): domain Eukaryota; kingdom Metazoa; phylum Chordata; class Aves; order Charadriiformes; family Jacanidae; genus Jacana; species Jacana jacana. The sequence goes on along the minus strand of VZTM01017888.1, from coordinate 1,102,674 downwards.
GTATTAATATAGACACGAACACAAATGGTGTTTACTTACTACCCTGACTTTTTTAGTAAGAGATCCCCAAACACAAACCCTAACCTTACTTGACAGTAATTTATCTGATTATTATTCCCGTGTTGAACCTTATAGAGGGAGATATTGGTGCTCCCAGAGAAGTGTGTGGAACTGATTAGGTCATGTAGCACACTTGGAGTAAACCTGTGACCAGAATGTGTGGTTCTAGACGTGCAGTTAATGCTGTCACCTTCCCGCTTCATCCTTCCCTGGGTATCAGAGGACACTCTCACCATCTGCCTTGCTCCACCCTGGCCAGGGTGCATGTCCACAGGATGCAGAAAACACTCCTGCCATCTCCTTCTTTGGCAGCTCCTGTGAGGTTAGAGCTCATAAAAACCAGCAGTTCTTGCATGGGCAGAAGGCAGGATAAATACAGGCAGATCTGGTTCAAGTTTCCCAACCTGTGTGTTTATAGGATAGCAGTAGCAAGGCCGTTAACACCTCCAGCTGCAGACACCTCCTGAGCTTTGCATCTCGACACAGAAACTGCCCCAGTGGAGAATGAGGGATCAGGAATTCCATTCCTACTAATTTTATAGGCTATACGAATTTCTTCTGCACTCAGTTTTCTGTTGTGCATCAATTAAATGGAAATAATTAGAGTAAAACATGTTTTGGGGAGGAAGTGAGAAAGTAGCATGTGAGTCTGAACCGATCCCCAAACACTCTGAGATCCCTCTCCTCGTGGATTTCTCTTGCAAGTGCTTGAAAACAGAAACAGAGAGTGTGACACAGAGTGTTGTAAAGAGGTGCATAAGTTATTATGGAAGAGAAGGAAGAGCAAACCAAAATGTTTTCAGTAACTGTGTGTACATACAATTCAATGCATTCAGCTGCAGCCAGCCAAACTGGGAATGCTCTTTTCCGTTTCACATGGGTGAAACTGGTGTCACGGCCACCCGAGGGAGGACAACTGGCTTGGGCTTAGTGAGAAAACAAGGTGAGTGGATTTAAAAAATTCTGCTCTTTATCTGGGGAAGCCGGGAGCTGCTGGTGTGTGCACGCTGCAGCGTGTGCCTCCCCGCGTCCCCGGAGAGGAGCGCAGCCCCGCAGCGCCGTGTTTCGCGCCATCGGCGGCTGACCTCCTCCTTCCTCCACACATGTGAACCCGGGGCTGCGTCTGGAATGCTATTGATCTGCAGCATTAGTCAGCAGCCTTGTCCCATTGAAGGCCAGCTCTTTCCCAGCTTCTGACGCGTAATTCTGATCCCAGCCTTTCACGTACCACACACTCCCCACCTGCTCATCTGGGAGAAGGTCATTATCCCCAGGCTATTCACCGGCAACGGAGCATGCAAGAATAGATGCTTCTCCTTTTGTGCTGCCCGTCTCCCTGATTGGCTCTGGAGTGTGGGAAACTCCACCAAGCCGGAGACCCACAGGCTCTGAGTGAGGTTGCACAGTATAAATATCGGGCAGAGGCAGCTTCCAGCAACACGCTTCTCCCGGACTTCCACTCCGAGACCTCCCTCCCCTTCTCAGGACAGATGGCTCCCAGCACTGTGTTCATGGAGCCCGACAACCTGCTGACACCAAAGGAGAAAAACAAAGTAAGTCCAGGCACAGCAAGGCAGCTTCGAGCCACGCTCTGGGCTGTTCTCAGCAGCAGAGAAACTGGTCCATGTGGTTTAGGGACAGTGAGGGGCAACACACAGCCCTGTGCAATGGCAGAGAGAAGATCCTTCTACTAACAGGTCTCTTACCCTTTGACTTTTACAGCTGAGGAAGCCGGTGGTGGAGAAAATGCGCCGTGACCGGATTAACAGCAGCATCGAGCAGCTGAAACTGCTCCTGGAGAAGGAGTTTCAGAGACACCAGCCCAACTCCAAGCTGGAGAAAGCCGACATCCTGGAGATGACTGTCAGCTACCTGAAACAGCAGAGCCAGCTGCAGATGAAGAGTGAGTATTGAGTTTTGTTTCAGTCATGAGCTTACTGCAAACCTGCGACAGTTTCATGAATCTCTAGCTGTGAACAATTGCTCTAAACTATTCTTTCTTCCCCCTCCCTCCTCTCTTCCCTCCTGTAGCTGCAGGATCCTTCCATAAAAGCTCACAGTTTGACTTCAGAGAGGGCTATTCTCGGTGCTTGCAAGAAGCTTTCCATTTCCTCTCACTTCATAAAGTCCGAACTGAAACACAGACCAAACTTTTAAGCCACTTCCAGAAGAGCCAGTCAGCTGCTACAGAGGTCACCCTTTCCCCTGGGAACCCAGGCACCCTGAAGCAAGCCTCTCCAAAAGATGCCAGTACGCTCTGGAGGCCCTGGTAGTCACGGGAGTCCCCACGTCGCGGCCCTTTGCCAGTCCAGAGGAAGGGTCTGACTGCATCTCCTAGTCCAGCTCTGGTCCTCTCTGCTGTAGGGAATGGTATTTCCCTGTGTATTTTATTTATGCATGAAAAGAATGGCATACTTTTGACTCTGTGACTACTGGGCAGAAGTGCAGGCGTGCTGTGGTGGGGGGGCTGGTGGTGACAGCCCGCCCGAGGGGGCCGGTGTCTTCAAAGTGAAGGAGGGTCTTTTTGTGTAAATGTCACGGTTGTGACGGACAGGAATTGCTGTAGGAGAGGTTTCTCTGCTGTTCCTTGTAAGAGCCATTGGCTTTGCTCTGGCTGGGCCCGTGGTGCCTGTAGGCTGGGTCGCTCCAGAGGATAAAGGTACTTCCCTTTGGTTCACGCACGCTCGGGGAGAGGCGGTTTCCCTCTGTTCGCTTAGAAATTGTACAGCACCGAAGAGGGCCTTTGTTTTGCTTTGGATTTTCCCCCAGTGACCCTTTCGTAGTCCATAGTCCATAAAGGGGGACAGAGGAACAGGAGGTAGCAAACCACGTGGAATAGTTCTACTGTTTTGCTGCTTTTTTTTTTTTCAGTTTAGAAAAAGAGTACGTTACTGCTTTACGTTAAAGAAAAGGGAGTAGGTAAAAGGCTTAATTGGTGAATGTTATACATTTTGGGTGTAAGCTATGCTTTTTCTAGCATTTTCATTATAATAATGATTTTTTGTCTGTATTAAGTGATGTGATTCCTGGTGGATGACGTTTCTCCCCCAGCTGGGACAGCCCCGTGGCTCACGTGCATACTGTGTATGCGTCTGTCTTGGTCGAGAGCAATAAAATGCATCCGTCTGCAACCTCTGTCTGGGTCCTCTCCTTCCCAGGGACACTTGTGCCCCTGCAAAAAGACTACATTTTCCAAAGAAGTGGGGCTTTTTTATTTTTCTTTTGTAAAGCAAAAGGACCTGGCATTCTCATCCACTCTGTACTTTCTCACCTCTCCCACCACACGAGTATCTGACACCTTCAACCCCAAGAAATGAGAGCTCTCATCACACAGATTCTCTCAGCTGAATCCTATCGAGCATTTCCTCAGTCACTGCCCCTCCTGCCCACACAAAACCTTCTCAGCTGAGGAATAAAGCCCTCAGCCCGCCCACCCAGCCTCCCCACAGATGCCATCTGGGATCCTAATCCTTCTTTCATGTGAGTTTTTCCCCTGATGCTGAGAGGGAACAGGCTCCGAGGCCGTGGGGCTGTGTATCCCCCACTGCTTCCCTGGGAGCTCCCACCCCACAAACCTCGGGATGGGGCTGTGGAGCTGCGGAGTCCTGCCGATGGGGATGGGCGAGTGCTGCCCTGCTGGGGGGCACAAACTAGGGCAAAGCCTCACCTTGGTGTGGTGCCCACCCGGATCGGGACCCCTTGAGCATCCCTCAGTGTCTGTGGGAGGTGTGCCTGAGCCAGCACTGCGGCGTGGCCCTGGGATGTGTCCCCAGGCCAGGGAAAATACCTCCAGCTCAGTGCAGATTCCCTTCCTGTGACAATAAACTCACCATGATAATAATGCAAGCATGAATTTAGGTGAAAATACCCCACCTTTTGATAGAAGAAATGTGATAGTTCTGTAATTTACAGGTGAAGTTATGGAATGTTCTGGCTAGAAATACACAGTCCAGTTCTGTTAGCCCAAAATCACCCATGGCCTGAGCACCTTTTCATTTGTCTTGTCTTACAACAAAGACTGATTATATTCTTTCCTGCCAGGTTTTGTCAGATTTACCATGTCTGTGCTTTTCAGTGCAATCAGGTATTTGGGGTCTGCGGTGGGAGACAGCGTTAAGTGAGAGAGTCCCTCTTACAGGCTTCTGCTCCCGGGGATTTGGGGTTTGAGAGGGTGCTGTAATGGAAAGAGGCACAGCAATAGTGACAAGACCTTGTTGTTGCCCAATGAGTTGGGTAGTTGGTACAGACAACTGTAGGAACTTCTACAGTTATACAATTGCACAGAACAATTGTCAAAGTATTTAGAACACTAAGAAGTCCCTGCAGGAAAGCAACCTTTAGATACACCCAGTTTTTTAACATTGTGGTGTGAATGCAGCTCCCTGAAGTTAAAGCCCTCGCAGTTTATAAATGGTATTTTAACTTTTTGCTCTTTTTAGCCACCAGGGGTCACGTTGCCGTGTTCCTCTTGGATGAACAGGGGTCAGTTCGAGCATGATTTTAGGGCTTTTCAAGTGGATGTTTCATGTGATTTTGTTTGCTTCACCTCAGGGATCAGATGTCTGTCAGCGCTGGAGACTTCGTCAAATCTTTCCCAGCTCCCAGTCTGTGTGTGTGACAGACATGGTCTGTATGTGGGCAGTGAACAGAGTGCCTTGAGGAAGCGTAGAAGTGATGTAGAGAGTTTGTTTTTTCAGCAGTACTGGAGTAGAATTCTTGTAAATTTTGGTTGTCTAAGCTGCTTTCTGTCACTTCTCTCGCAGCTGTTTGAGCTGTGGCTCTAAAGGGTAATTTCAGCAATTCCTCAGGATTCTGCAGGTCAGTGGCTTCCATTGACACTTAGGGGTTTTGCCCCCCCAAAATGTCACTCAGTGCTCCCACACAAGAGTCCTTTTAAAAAGACACCACTAAAGCGAGAGTTCTAGAAATAATCCAAGTTAGAAGGAACAGTTTTCTCTGTCTGACACCTCCAATATCACTTAAACTGGAGTAATTTCATTTCACTCTATGTACTGGGGAATATGAATTTTAACTCTGGCTGTGTTTTCCAGGTGGTTTTATTTTGGTCTGTCCTGACAAGGTGGTGGGGAAAAAAGGACTGGGGGAAAAGCCCCACCAAAACAACCAGGGAATGAAGCTTTAAAACCGTGCAGGATGACTGGCCTGAGACTCCCATGCTGCTGGCAACACATGTGTGATGCTGCTTGGTTTGGTGGGGATGTTTTTTTATTTTAAAGGGGTGGAATTTGACATTGTCAGTGTTAATGGGAGCTGAGCATTATCCACAGCACCGTGGTAGCTGGTGGGTCCTGTGTCATTGCTCCTGGGGCTGGAGAGGTAACGGATGATTAGGATTCTGGGGCCAACTCCACAGGGAACGTTTCAGCTTCTATTTCCTGTTGATTTGAGAAACCAAGTTTGTGCTGGTAACCACGGGGGAAACTCTTTAAATGGGCCTGGGCAGGAGCTCTTGGTCTGTGGGACTCCAGTGGCAGTTGGAGGACGACGGGCTGTCGATGAGCTGGGGGCTCTGCACAGGCAGACAGAGGGGGATGCAGCGGCAGCAACAACCTACAGACTGAAAAAGGCAGTAGTTTTTGGGTGCCTGCTGTAGCAGCAGCGTGTTTAGTGTCTACAGCAAGCGTGCATTTGATGGGGTCTGAGAAGACCTGCTGATGTTTCCATGTGTCTTGGTCTGCTGTAGAAGCTGGAGCCAGGTTTGTCACCAGGTGGCAGCAAGGGAGAAGGAAAGGGGAAAAACACGACATACGAATCTTCCTTGTTTCCCTGAGTATGTACTCAAGCTGCTCTGATGCTGTGAGTCTCAAATGGGGTCAGATCTGCAGCCAAACGCCTCTGGGTACAGTGTTTTCCACTGGGCTAAAGTAGTTTTTGCAAGAGCTTCTAATTTCTCTCCAGTTTGGTTTGTTTGTCCCCTGCCTTGGCTACTGCTGAAGGAGCTTTGCTGTGGCTTGGGGCAAGGGGTGTCAGAGGGGGCTGGAGGGGAGGCTGTTCCCCGGAGCCCCTGCCTGAGCCCTACAAGCATGTTCTAGATCATTCAGCCTGGAACCAGCTGTGAATGGAAAGGATGGTGTGGGGCTGGGCAGGGCAGGGGGTGGGTGGAGAACCCCAGGTCCCAGAGCTCTGCGGGTGATGAGTGTCAGTCTCGGTACGTGTTGGAGCGCATGAGGCCTGTTCCAGGGATCCTGTTCCCAGCATTGTTGGGGATTCCTTTATAAAATATTACAGGCCTTGTTTGGGGGACAAATGGTGTCGTTGGTACCTGACACTAAACACATTATTTACTTGTGCAGGTGGAGGAGAAGTTGGTCTTGTGCCATCTTGTGTGACAGAAAAGTCATCACAACTCTACAGCTGCTGAGGATGGCACGACACCTCAGGCAGCAGCAGGTTTTGTAGCCGAAATCTCTGTCCTGATCTGAACTGGGGAAACCACCTGAAGCTGAAACTTCACCTGATCGTGGGATAAATGATAGTCAGTGACCTGGGGCCACAGTAAATGGTCCCTCTGCTGCCAAAACGGGCTCTCACAGGCAGAGAGCTTGTAAAGCTGTGCTCTGCCACTGCCATCACCCTCCACAACCTGACCGTGGAGCTGCTGCCACCAGCACCGTGCAGGCGTTCAGATACCAGATTGGCCAGTGTGGGGTGACTGGTTGTGCCACAGGGTACCAAAAAGCTGTGCTGGAAAATTCTAGTCAGCGGCCTGAAGATTTTTGAAGCTCGGCCTGGTCGGGACCTGGATCCTGGGTAGGTGTTTCCATCTTTGCTCTGAACTTTGTGTTAAACTTAGAGGGAAGGGAAGCTCACAGGTGGCACCAGTGTCACATGGAAACCTCGTGCCACGTGGTAAACTCAGTGCACAGGACCAGACCCTGCTTTACAAGCCAGGGCCTTCATTTGAAAGTCCTCTGCCCTTCTGCCCGTAGATGTTCACCTGCTGGTAGGTTCAAGTCAGTGAAACTCGGCGGCTGCCGCGTCCTCAGCTTGAATTGTTTCTCACTGCTGGTGGCACGTCCTTCTCTGTGACCCTTGTGCATGGGATTATGGAGAAGCCATGCAGTGGTCTGTGGGGAAAACTGGGCGGTTTGAGCCCGACTCTTACCTCTGTTGTTGTTTCATGGAGGTGGTTGGTCGCCAGTGCGATGGAGGGGCTGTGATGGGAGCAGTGAAGAGGCAGAGGGGCAGAATCGAAGGCCGCGGGTGGGACTGTGAAGGGAGGTTGTGGCTTTTGCACCCGGGTTGTGCTGGCACAGGCACAAAGTGACAGACGGGAAGAGTCTCCTGAGGGTGGGAGGCGCGAGAAACTTACGTGAAAGCATAAAGTAACTCCCATGTGCTGTGACAGGGACTTGGAATAGAACCTCCCAGGCACATTTTAATTATCCCTTTCGCAGTCGCATACGCCAGAGCTTCTAATGGCACGTCTCCAGAGCTTAATGATTTGGCAGAGTAATTAAACTGTCAGCTGCGTGAACCTCCCCCCCCTCTACCCGACCTCTGCTCGCTTGTGCGCTGGTTCCCTTGCCTGGCGGACAGATCGCGCTGTCACTTGCCCGAGTTCCTTCCCTCCCTCCCTCCTTCCCTCCCTCCCTTACTCTCTCCTTCCCTCCCTCCTTCCCAGCCGGCAGTGGCCACCAGCGGTCTGGGATGGGGTGGTTTCGTATCCCCTGGGGGGTCTCTGGGGAGTGGGTGCTAAGTTAGTATTGCTGTAAGGAAGCTGAAATAAACACCCCAGCAAACCACGAGGGGCGGGGTGGAAATACTTGGAGGTGGAACAGTTTCTCTGTTAGCTCCGTTGAAAGGCAAATCCTCTGCTTTCGGTGCTATTTGCTTGCTGGGGGCAACTGCTGCTGGGCACTGAACAGTCTGTTCTTGGTCTTTTGAAAAGAATTAAATAAACAAACTTGCAACTAACCACTTTTTCTCTTTATTCTCCTTTCCGTGCTTGACTCCAGTGGAGTGGGCAGTCCCCGAGGCAGCACTGGTCTCTCAGGGAGTTACCGGCCACGGTTACCTCTAAGGTAGAAATAAAATACTCTTGAACTATGGATCCTCAGCTCCAACAGAAGCTGGGATTTACCCACAGACCGATTTCACCTTCAAAGGTAAAATTCATGCCTGGATACTCCAGGAGGTTTCATGCAGTGATTTAACAGCCCGTGCTGTCAGTAGTTCAGGGGCTCGTCTCTTTGGCAAAGCTGCTTCTGTGGAGGGATCTTCGCTCCCCTCCCCGTTGTTTGGGTGACCAAAGCTTTCAGAACCTCAGGGGATCCGTCAGGAAATAGTGGGGGTTGGCACTCTGTAAGCACCAGCAGTTACTGTCTTCTTTTCTGGTGATTTCTGTGCTAGAAAGAAAAGCTTTGGCTGGAAGGGTGTTTAGAATTCACTACTAAGGGCTGGCAGTTCAAGGTGTTATTATTAGATTAGGGTAGTTAGTGAGGAAAGCCACCCAAAACTCTGCAGCAGAATGCTGCCTCGATTGCTTCCTGGGATTTATTTATTCTTTTTTTTTTTATTAAAAATTAATGCTCGTTACATTTTCAAGTGTAAATACTGAAAAATAGCCTATGGCAAACCGAAAAGGCACAGGATTAAAAACAGCGTTATTTTTTTTTTCCACGGATGCACGTTTGCTGCTCGGCAAAAAAAGTATTTCTTACACTTTCTACAAGAATAAGCATCATTTTAAACACCTCTCTCTGCAGGGAGGGACCCTGTCATTTTTAACAGCTGGAACAGAATCTGCCTTCCTCGAGAGGCGAGTTTTCTCCCGCGCGATCCCTCCCCTCCGGTGGCGCGGGGGGACTGGCAGCAGAGAGCGCAGCGCCCCACGGGCACCTCCTCTCCCACCAGAGACAGGGGGATCCCTAAGGAGGAGGTGGAAGTGGAGGCACGAGGACACAGACAGCGGGAGTTTAACCAAGGCCTAACCTGGGTTTGGGCAGAACGCCCCAGAAACGGAATCGGCTACTGGCAACCAGTTCAGTGAAGCAGAGGGGGTTTGCTGAGTGGCAGAAGGCGGAGGGGTAAGACACAGTAAGGTCAGTGTTCCTTTCTGAAAAATAGATATATAGGGGGTTGGTGGTTTGTGGTTTGTTTTTGATTTATTTAAGAATTAGTCTTTGTAACCCTGATGCCGTGTCTTGGTAACAGTCAGGATGTCGTTGGAAACAGTCGTTTCTCTTCCGGGGCACATGGTGGTGGCTCTCAGCACAGCCCACCAGGCACCGGGACACCGGTGTGCTCCCCAGTGGGACTGGGAGAGCTGGAGGCTGTAGTTCCCTCAATTCCTGCTCCAGCAGCTGCAGCATTAGCCTTGGCTGTGACCGAGCAGGAGAACATCAGGCACGTTGTTGGCAAGAACCATCTGCTGTGTCACCGGAGCGTGTGTCACTCTCAGCAGAGCGGTCCTGCTGGTTACCAGACTCTGCATTTCTCTGCAGGGTGCATGGCTGTGCCTCTTCTGCAGCCAAACGCCTCGGAGAAAGCTTCAAAGTTCTGCAAAGATCCCATCACCCTAAACAGAGAGAAGGAGCTTATTGGCGTGGATGCCTGTACGTGGAGTCGCTGCTCTGGAGAACAGAAAGTGATGTCCATAGAGTCTCCCAACTCAGAGTCTCAGAAAGTGGGAGACTCTATGCACGAGCAGTTCAGCTAATAGTGTCAACAGCTGACAAGGTGAATGAAATGCTAGACCAGAGCACACAGCCACTGGGTGCTCATCCATTCATAGAATCACAGAATGGTTTGGGTTGGAAGGGACCTTGAAGATCATCTTGTTCCAAACCCCCTGCCCTGGGCAGGGACACCTCCCACCAGCCCAGGTTGCTCCAAGCCCCCTCCAACCTGGCCTTGAAACCCCTCCAGGGATGGGGCAGCCACAGCTTCTCTGGGCAACCTGGGCCAGGCTCTCACCACCCTCACAGCAAAGAAGTTCTCCCTGAGATCTCAGCTCCATCTCCCCTCTTGTAGACTGGCAAATTTTCCAGGCCAAGTAAAGGAATGTACCTTCAGCAGCGTCCTACAAGCCAGGGGGGAAATTCTGAAAGTCAGACTGGCTTCACCTCCCCAGTTAGAATGTGGCGCCGGCAACGAGCCTCTCCCTCCTTTCATGCTCTGATGGTGCAATGGGTCGAACCGAGCAAGTTACCAATTAGTAAAGAGTTCATAACACCCACCTGTACTTCAGAGGGCTGTGAACATCTGTCTTTATTGACTGGCTCGCGTACTCCGGTCTGTAGGAGCCACACCAAACCTGGAAAGGAGGATTCATTGTCTGTATTTAAGGAAATTCCCTTGAGGCCCTCAGAAAGGTTAGTGAAAGCTCCTTCCTCTGATCTGAGCTAAACCATCCTTTTCACCTCTGTCTGGAGGATGCTTTGCTGAGTGCAGCCAGTGGTGTCCCTGCCCAAGGGGAGCTTGGGCCTGGCTCTCTCTAACCTTTAGGATACCCTCATTTATACTTCCACGCAGCGGCTGCATCCAAGTGTTCTTACCTGGGCAAAGTTGAGGAAGAAAAGCTGTTTGTGGGACAGATTCAGCCCGGGCAGCTTTGGCTCCTTCCCTTCCCGTTCCAGCCATTTTAAGTAGGCCTAGAGATGGGGATAGATTCGGTTTGGAGAAGCAGCAGGACCAGGCCGGGTGCTCTGAGTGCTCATCAGGGTGGGAGACCTTGGTCACGGTGTACACGAACCCAAAACCCATCTTCCCCTGTTTCTGCATTTTTATCTTTCTAATGCAAACCCTACAGCTACTGCCATGAAAAAGCTGTCACTGGAAGCGCTCTGCTGACTGTTCTAGTGAAAACCTGAGACACAAAGAGAACTTACATTCAACTCCATGATAATCTTGGAACTGAAAATGGTTAGAAAAGAGGAAAAAATAGCAAAGGTTGTGGGAGTGGAGTTTTAGAGCAGGCGTTATTGTTGGCCAGTTCACCTTCCCTGCCAGAAGCCATGTGCCACTGGGGGATCTACCCTGGATTTCTTCAGGGAGGTGGCACAGGCCAAAGGGATGTCCCTGCCCCGACAGACCCTCACTCCGTGGCTGTGTCTCAGCAGGAGTGACAATGAGTGACAGCGGGGTTGGAGTTTGGCTGGAGGTACAGCTGAACCCAGCAATGCCGCAGAGACCGACTGCCCGTGGCTGCCCTTTGCAGTTAAACCACCAGCTTTCACTGGCTTCTCTTCTACAGGAATTGGAGTCTGGAAATAAAGGGTTAAGTCTTCTCCACAGTTCTGTTGGGGATGATTTTTATCTCGTCAGGTAACTGCTCAGAAAAATAGCAGATAATAACCTTGCTCAGTGTTAAATCCATTACCTGTTATTGTTACACGTTAATTGGCCAATTTTCATATTTTTAGGTCTATTGACACAACGGAGACAAGTTAATGTGTCCCCCTGGCGGCCAATCCCAAGCCTTCTCTTCCCTTCTCCGCCGTCCCAAAGCTCCCAGAACAGACCAGGCAGAGCCGAGGGTAAAACCAGGCTGAGCAGAAGAGAAGGGGAGAGGCTGCTGCAGCGGGGGCTGCTGTCCCACCGCGCTGCGCGCCCGCATTCCTGACGACAGCTTTTAGAACCACGCACGTACTCACTTTAACGAAGTAATTGCTTGTAATTGTGTCCCTCAGGGTCAGAACGGTCGGGTCAGAGTTCTGCAAAGTCTCTGAACACCCTTAACTGCAGCCACATTCAAAGCAGCAGAGAGAGGGCGTCTCACCGTGACGCCTGTTGGGATTCTGTATAGGAAAGCCCGTTCCATGGTGACACCCGAGCTCCGCTGGGACAGAGCCTCCGTGCTGGGACAGAGCCTCCGTGCTGGGACCTGCCGCGCTCCTGTTTACAACCACCCTTTGTAAACTGGGGGATTAAAGGTCCTGGACCTCCCTGAGTCTGAGGCCAACTTCCCCTGGGAGAGCAGGAGAAGGAAGGAGAAAGGGAATACAGGGAATAGTGTTTGTAAGAAAGCAGCAAAAGGAGGGAGGCCTTTAGAGACAGGTATTTTGGTCTCTGTGATCCCTATCCCTCTGGGGAATACAGTATCTCCAGCCCTTCCTTTCCTGTCCTACCCTACCTGGCGTGTCAGATCAAGATGAAAAGCGTGAGGGAAATGAACTTGGGAAAAGCAGTTGCTCTTCTTCATAACGTCCCCAAACCACGGTGCCAAGGAATCAGTGCTCTGGTGACACGTGACAAGCTGTTTGAAGCCGGGGCTGCCCGTGGTCAGCGTCAAGGGCTTTAGAAAACGCTGTTTCACCTTGGTCCCTGGCTAATGCTGCGCCCGGGAGCGTTGCTCCGGTTTGCCCTGAGACAGAAACAGGCAGCACCAAGCACTGGAGCCCATCGGGGGCACAGTGAGCAGAATTTGGTGTCTCCTGGGGGCAAGAACGCCAGCCCTCCCACACTGGGATCTATGGGGACATGGGCTTCTACATATATAATTGGGGCTTTAAGTCATTGAATATGGTGATACCATGTTAATTGTTCAGTTCTGTATGACGGCAGAGGTAGCCCCATTGCTGAATCCCAGGGGAAAGTTAACTCCTGGGAAAGTTACCTTATAAGCCTGTCGGACTCCTCCATTATCTGCAATGTTTTCTCCCAACGTGCTTATTCCACTGACCTGTAAAAGAGCATTATTCATTTCCCCCACCGTCAGCACCAGCGAGGCTGAGAACCGCGGGGGAAACACCAGCACCCCTCAGCCCTCACCAACAGCCCTGGCTGGGGCAGAAGGAGGCAGCAACTTTGTGCTGGGGCAAAGAAAAGAGAGAATGGAAATGGAAAATGAAGAGGGGAAACGCTGTAGGTTGGACTGGAGAGAACATACAGGAACAGAACAGGAGCTGCTGGGCAGGACACCTGCTGGCAGGAGCGACAGAAGACAGCAACAAACTCCAGATTTCATCACACCCCCCTTGGGAGGAATGTCTCAGGGGCTGGCACACACGGGCCCAGTTCACCAGCAACACAGTTAGGCTGACACTGCTGGTTCTCCAGGCTGCACCATTATCCCCGACTGACAAGAAACAACCCTTGTATCTTATTTCTAGAACAATTAGCCCACGGTATATGGGGGTTTGTGCTGATCATCTGTAGAGATTCCCCATTTACATTCATTACTTTTCTGTATTAAAGACCAGGGGGCTGGAAATGGTTGGTTTTACTTACGTTTTGGCCCCCGGCGAGCTCCCAGGTGTAGTTCCCGTACTGATACACCATGCAGCGAGACTGCTCCTTGAAATGCATAGCCGAGAAATTGCTCCACCAGTCAAACATATTTCCATCTTTATCAAAATTCCTACCTGTAGGAAAACCCAAGAGAAAAAGGAAAGTTTTGAGTGAGAGTATGTTAAAGCAACGGGTCTCCCGGTGCAGCGCCTGCTTCTTTTTAACCGCAGAGCTGCACTTCCTCCTCTTCCCTCCTTTCTTTGGTCTGTGCTACACAGATTTATCAGAAAAGTTTTTGGCACAGGGGAAACGACAAGGTTAATTGGAGTAAATCACAGTTTTTCTGTGATTTCCTGGTCCCTCAGCAGCCCTGACTTCAGTTCTGGCACTGAGGCCTAGTTTAATTTCAAACTGGATCATGCAGACATGGTGTAAGGAAGGTCAGCCCCACTTCTGAGTGTCTGCGGGGCTTCCTCCGTGTGTCCTGGTGACAGAACTGAGGTTCACAGGGAATTACTTACTTTCCCACCACGGGAGAAAGCTGGAATTGCAGCTCTGGTGTTTGTGCTCTCACCTCTCTGGCCACAGCATGGTTTATACTCTCTACCGAGCTCGATTTCTGAGGTTATACTGTGTGATCTGCAAAAGCTTAAGGAATTTTAAATCCCAGACTACAGAAAAGCCACATATAAGAAATGACTGGCTTATGGTATCAGGAGTGAGTTTTTGCCCCAAGCTATTTTACATAACATCCTAGAAAAATAACAAAATCCATTTATTTGAAACATTCCCGTTGATAAAAAAATCTCCTGAGATTTCAAGACCCTCTTGGCAGCTCTTCTGCCCCACGACTGTAGTGCACAGATTTCATGTGAATTTGGGAGCCAGCCTCTCTGCTTGGGTTGTGTTTCCGCTCTGATGATGCTGTAAAAGTCACAGCTTTCCCCGAGAATTGCCAACAACTCAACTGATTTTCAACGTCTGCACAATTCCTGTCACCTGAACGTTCATGAAACGTTCTCTACAAACCAGAGTGTGAGCGGGGAGCTCCCAGATCCCCGCTTAGGGGGTCGGACTCACTGGGTCTGGAACTGCCAGCTCTGATGGTGCAGCGAGAGCAGCTGGAAGAAGACCATTTTCCCCATTATCTCCTCACCGTTGTCGTCAAACCCGTGAGTAATTTCATGGCCAATGACCATCCCGATCCCTCCGAAGTTCAGGGCCTGGGGCTGGTGTTTGCTGAAGAAGGGGGGCTGCAGAATCCCAGCTGGAAAAACTGCCAAGAGGGGAGAAAGAGAGGGAGAGCCTGTGAGGCAGCCGCGGGCTTGCACTCTGCAGACAGATTGTTTGCTTGGGGTAAGGATGGGGAAGGAACATAACATCTCAAATGATTAGAAACAACGTCATGCCTCCTCCTGTGAAATTGTTTCTCTCTTGATAAATGGAAAGCGACAAGTTCATGAAGGTTTAATTTAGCCCATCTACAAGTAGAGTGTCTCCCTGCCTGTGAAGCATCCTTCACAGCTCAGCTGCAGCCTCGTGTGCTGGGTGACGTTTGCCGCAAGAAGGCAAGAACAAAACAGTTAGAAACTGCCGTTTGGAGATAGGTACAGTGTGTGTTTCAGAGCCATTTTACAGGGGAATTAATGGATGTTTTACTGGTTCATTTCTGCTACAGCAAGGTTAGCAATTGCCTGCCGATACCAGCGCTGCTGGGGATGGCAGCAGTAATTCCCACACACCAAGTGCCCTTGGATGCGGGGCTGGGGCTGGGGTGGGCAGAGGAGAACTGCCCTTCAGTCTCCTGGTGAAAGCCCTACAGGGAGTCCATGGGGTTAAGCCTTCACCCCCTGTACCTAAAGTGAAAAGCCCACCTGCTTCTGGAGGATTTCAGACTGCAGCAACTCATTCTGATGAGCTGCTTTCTAAGAAGTGAGACATTAACATTCTATAGGAAATATTGCATTTAGAGACAAAGACCTTTTTTTGACAACACACAAGGTTTTATCCATACAAATTTAGGGAGAAACACGTGAGACAGAAGGAGGAAACGGAAAGTCCCATGGAAAATTATTTCCCTTGAACTAGAGACAGGAAGAAACAAGATGTAACTGACATCTACACCGTTGGATTTTGGGGTGGCGTATTCATCTTCACGTTGCTTAAACCAGTTACTGCCATATCACAAGGACAAAGCAGTAGAGGAACCAGTCTGCTTTAAGACTCCAGTTCCCTGCCTAGGATCCTGGCTCACAGCTGGTTGCAATTGGGGTAAATCCCCTGTGCATAAATAGGGGCCTGAGCTCAGTCCCAAGGAGGGAAGGTAGCAAAAAGCTAATAGATCTCCTGCTGGGTTGGAGGAGACTTACAGTGGCTGTACCTACACATGGAGGTAAGTGGAAGCGATGCAAAAATGGAGCCTTGTTCTTTCTGATAAGGCAGGAGAAGTAAATTGTGAGCCCTTTGGATCATTGTGCTTTTAGCAATTATTGAAGTTTTCTCTTGTGCTGGGTGGTTGGGTTGTTTCCTCTTTCTGGCCCTTGCCCTGGGAGCAGGACACAGCTGTCCTCTGGCCTGAAAAAGGGCATGGTTTTTTTTTCTCTATAGTATTTGGTGGTACTTGGAGAGAAGATCTTCATGGCAGCCTGGGAGTTTTAATAAGCACCATTTAGTAGAGGTGATTTGGTTCCTCTCCTGTTTGGGGTGCTCAGAATTCAGCAAAGACTCTGCAGCCTTAACCTGAACTTCTGACCACTGACACCAGTTCAGAGACTGGGGCAAACTCACTGTGTCTTAAGGCTAAAGATCTTCTGTGCTAAGAACAGGAAAGGGCAGTCTAGAACCGCTGCGAAAACACACAGATTTGGTGTTCTGTGGGGAGAGGTGGGTTTCTTTGACCTGGTTTGCAGCTTCAGGGTCATCTGCAGAGACAGCAAACGGGGGAGCTGCCCGTGTGCTTATGGAGAGTATGGAAACACGAGCACAAACATCCCGGGCTCTGGAGAGCAGACCTGCTCCCTTGTGGTCCCCAAAAAAAACCCCCATTAATTAGTTCCATGCAGCTGTTTAAAATTCAGGCAAACCTACCTATCTGGTTCCGATTGGGGGAATAGAACGCGTTGACCACTGCGGCTCCGATTATCCATCTGGAAATCAATGTTGCACACAGTTAGTGATGAATTCTTTTTAGCTGTTCTTTTTTTTATTGTATTATTCGTGTTTTAAAAGCTGCAGGCTGCATATGAGGAGAGGACTGAGGCCAGGGTGAAGGGTTCCAGGGAATACAGACGTAAAGAAACGCCAATACAGGGAAATAACTGATGTCTCATTTACGGACACCCTTCATCCAGGTCAATGACAAGTTAAAGCATGAACTAGCTTTGCTCTGGATGTGGAATGGCCACGCTGGGGTGGAACATGGTGGCTGTTTACCAGCTCATGGCAAAGCTATCTAAGCTGCTGCTTTCCCCTCCAGTGTATCTGTCACTAAAGGCATTCAGCAGTAGCTTTGCCGGGGCTGGGTTGGAGGTGTACAGCTCAGGAAGCAAACTGGACTCTTAGAAGTAGAGATTGGCCAGCTCAGAGCTCTGGAAATCGGGTCATACTCCATGGTGTTTGTTGCTCAACATGCAAGTCGGGGTTTCTGGGATGTATCCGTGTCACGGACTTGGCAGGAACTCTACTGCACTTGAAGGACTGGAGGGGTTGTCCTGGGGATGTGGTGCAGAAATGCTTCTTACTGGTTAGGGGTGCCCACTGCTCACCTTGGAGCTGTTAGTCACAATCCATGAGCGTGCTACTTTGATATATTTTAAAAAAAAAACAAGCTTAAGACTGTCCCTAGCTGAGGGTTTGCCCAAGAGCAGAGAACCATGAGGTGACAGCTCGGGCAGAGCAGGCTCAGACCTGAGACCTGCTCGGATGCTTTTATGGAGTCACCGAAGGGACCATGAAGCAGTCAAACCTGCACCTACGACAGGAAGCTCCCAAAAAGCCCATTCATGCTGTCCCAGGTGTGCTGTGAAGTAACTGCCTGGAAATGCCAAGTTCTATTGGATCTGGTGCTCAACTTTCCCAAGATTGGGCATATTTCCAACAGAATTCTGGCCAGAATATCTGAAGCTATTTTTTTTTTTTTGGGTCCCTGAATATAATGTTTCAGAAGTTCCATGGTATTATCTCCTCTCCTCCTCGCTGAGCTGTCAGAGAGATCTGTCACTGCTCTTGTGTTAAGTAGTTTTCAATGTAATATCTGAATGTGAAGCAGCTTGATGAAGGATTAGAGGTGCCAAGAGAATTGGATGAATTCCTGCTGCAGGAGGTAATGAGCTACTTATTTAACTCCAGAAAATATAAGATCTCGGGCAGAAGCATTTTGGTTACGTGCAGCATTTGACTTAAACATGACAACAGTTATTCAGAGTTTAGATTCTGTAGCTTCTGCTCTGGAAACTTACATGTCTTGGTCAACTCTCTCCCGGAGTTTTTTCAAGCTTTTCTGGGCTCCAGCTCTCAGATTTTCCAGAATGTTTTCAAAGTAATTGTTTTCACTGAAGTTTATCTAAGGAAGCAGACACCCAAGTACATCAGTGAGTGGTGTGGAAAGAGGAATTCCTCAAACCACTCAATGGATCTTCTGAAAAATTGTTTTGATTACAAAATATCACTTAATAGCTAGCTCTCTGCATGCATTTATTTATTAAACTGTTCAGCACTCAATTGTGTATGCCCTTGAGTCACTTGGAGATGACAATTTCACAGGTATAAACGTTCCAAGTGGCAGGAAAAGTGTAGGCTTTGCTATTGAGCTGCACACTCTGTACTTACATTGGCATATTCCTGATCTAGCTTGTCATTCTGATCTTCCAGTATATAATCTGGGTAGCCAATTTGTTCTTTAATGGCCATTGCCTAGAAGAAAAGAGTTTAATGGCTCCTTTTAATTGTGGATTTTGTTGGTGTGGGTTTTCTTTTAAGTTTCAATACATAAACAAAGTTCAAATTCTTTATTGCTATTGTAAGAAGCTAGATGTAAATATTTAAGGACCTTGTTGAAATGCACCCTCTTGCCTTGTGAGACTGTGTTTTGTCTTAAAAAGAGAAGTCTTCCTCTTGCCTCCTGGGGTGTTGCCACTATTGGGGAACTTCCAGACCCTACTGCACCATCCCACAGGGACTGGGCTTAAGCCCCATTTAGTGCCTTTCCCCCTTGGTACTGGAGCAGCTGCTGATGGACATAAAGTCTATGAAAAATTTCCTCTAGGGGATTGCATCATGTTCAGCTGTCATTATAGTTGATGCATTTGGTGCCATTGTCTTATTTATAATGTGGTTCCAAGTTTTGTTAAAGGAAATAAAAAGCTAGCAAAGAGTAAAAAGGATAATGTAGCAGGATAATGGATAACAGGGGAGCAAACACCAAAGCTCTTTTCCTCTCATTTGTAGAGGAACTGGGAATAGTGATGCTATAAAAACACCAAAGATTTCACATTCATGGTGGGGCACTGAGATGCCTTCTCTGACCTTCTCACGAGCTTTCTCTTTAGATGCCTCATCCATCCACTGTAACTCATCCAGAGTCTCGATGAACGCTGCCCGAATCTTGTCTATTAAATCTCGGACCTAAAAGAGAGGTGGTAAGAGATCATCGTTGCCACGCTGTTTGTCCCAGGCACAGCTAAGGAGGGGTGCAAAGCTCGCTGCAGAGAGATGATGTCCCCCAGTTCTATGCTCTAAAACGTGGCACTTGACACTTAAAAGCACATCATAAATAAGTTCTTGTGCCTGCTGGCTCTTGGCTGATGGGTATTTCTAACAGAAAACAGGCTGGGAGATCAGGTGGGGGGAATGGGCACTGCAGACACTGCAGGTGTACAGTAGTATAAGGGTAAACTACATACCATCCTCTTGCTCTCACCAGCAAATGTCTCCCTGACGTACATGGCTCCCACCGCATTCTCCATGTTGTTGTTGACGTAACTCACGCACTCCCTCCAGCGGGCTTCTTCCAGCGTGGTCCCGTAAAGCGCCTGCAGCGCAAACACCACAGGGTTAACTCTGCCTACAGTGTCTCCTAAACCCCCCCCTAAAGGGGAGGGGGACCCAAGGCAAAGGCTGCCCTTGTTATGACTGCTGCGCTGAGATCTGTTTAGGGATGGTGTGACAATGCCGTTGTGTTGACATCGGTTTGGTGACCCTGGGCCTCTCCAGTACCAGGCTCTACGGTCTCTTTGGGAAGAGAGGAAATACCTTCCTGTAGGTGGCCCGAGCATCCTTGAAACGCCGGCTCAAGCTGCTGACTCGGTCAATCACCAGCCGCCAAATGAGGTAGTTCTGGATGGTGCTGCGTGGGAAAGCAAAGCTGAGGTTAATCCCCTGCAGGAAAAAGCAACACTTGTGCAGGCAGTCAGAAGGGGAGCTTGATTCTGACTGGGGGTCAGAAAGCAAGTGATTGCTGCCACTCATCCCTTCCATGGGGCTACAGGTGCCTGTTCGTACTGAACCTGCTGGCCAAGGGGTGAGCCATCTAGCCTGAGGCCTACGCTACCACATCTGCTCAGGGTTTCATTTTCTTGTTTTCCTTACAGACTAACAAGAGCTAAGCTTATGACATATTTTTTTCTTCCCATTTAACCTTTTCTGAGCATGTAAGACACAGTACCACAACACTTCAGGACCCTAGGACCTTAGAAGACCTTTCCTGTATCTTACAGTGAAGTGGTGTCACTTTTCTCGGAGAAGCTCCATCAGAACTACCAAGCAGACCCAATAATTTACACTCCCACAATATTTCCATGACTGTTCTGGGTATTCTTCAGCTTCCTTACCTTGCTGAGTACTTTGAGAGAATTGCTTTCAGCTCTTGCAGGTAGGGCATGCCATATACAACAACTTCTTCTTCTGGGTCAACCTGAACACCTACTGAAGACATGACACCTTGGATGAAGAGGGTCCAGTTGAATTCCTAAGCAGACAGAAGGACATATATCAAAGCTGGGTGTGTAAGTGCTTTAGGAACTCTCTGGACATCCTACTCTTTACAGGATTGAATGTAGTTGTAATGTTGATTGGCAGAAAAATGGCTTTTTAAGAAGCTGAAGACAGGAATAAGAAAGGGAATAGTTTTATACCTCTCTTTGCATCACTGATAAATTCACAAAGGCTCTTCCAATTGGCATGGTAATAAAGGGAGGCTGAAAGTGTTAGATTGCTCATTAAACACTTACATTCAGGGCAAACTTTTCCTGCAGCTCTTTTAAGGTCATCTTGTTGTACAACAAGGTTACATCGTGCCTTTCTTCTGCTGGGGTAGTTGCCTGAAGACAGTCACAAGATTATTGTGAGAATCAACTGACACAAGTGTCAAGGGCTGAAATTGCTTGTATGCAGGTGCACACTCACATATGCAACTAAAACAGCTTATTTTGAAAAAGCAAACTGGTGCTGCTTTCTAAATTTCAGGACAGGAACTCTGCTCCCCCCCCCACACCCCAATTCAATACTGTGTCAGTAATATGTTGAGCTAAGAGGCTCTCTCTGCCCTCTTTAGAATGGAAGATGAAGCTCTTGGAGATATTTAGGGAGCTGTAGACTTCTAAGGATGCAAGGGAGCGAGCCCTGGTGTTATCATAATGTATGTTTAGCAAAGGATAGATTATCCTGCTTCAGGAGACTTCTAGTCCTAACCATATTTATTTTTAGGGCAGAGGCAGCAACAGTGTGTGCAGCAGACACAATTATACACACAGAGGCTCTCATTTCTGGGCTGCCTGTGGCACAACAAGTCGTCTCCCCCCTGCTTTCTTCTAGGCCATGAGTCTTCTGCTGTTGAAAACAGCTGCACAAAAGAGCAAGAGACTCTCTCCCCTTGCCCACCCCCCAATGCCCTGAGCAGTTCTCCGTTGCTGTACTCACGTTTGCAATCTCTGTTTCAAGCTCCATAACCTTTGCCATTTCCTCTTGGACAAAGGAATCCTCTCTCGACATATTCTTGTCTTCCCGGATCATTTTGGCGATGGTGACCATGAACTGCAGGTAGGCTTCTCTCACCTGCACACAGGAAACGGGAGGTGTGTAGCACCGTGCAAGGAAGGTTTGCTGGCCATCACCTCTCACCCAGCAATCCTTTTGGTTTTGTTTTTTAATGTTATTTTAGCTTTATGGTGTGGTGTGAAAACGTTTGGTCCTGGGGGTCACAGCCTCTGCCCCGTCTCCGTTGTAACCCTCCCCACTCCATTTTTCTTGTCTGTTTTCTTCTACTGCAATCCTATTTCCTCCTGGAGTACCTTGCACTGCTGTTGCCAGTCTCAAAATACATAGTGATAGCAATGCTTTCTGCTTCCTTGTGCAATCCAACTCGGGTTTTTGGGACTAGAATTACTACTTGAGCAAAGAGAAAGCTCTGTGCTTTGAGTTACGCTGTGGGAACAGTCATTCCCTACTCGCCAACGTACCAGGGTAAACATGGAAGGTTTAAGTTTTCTGAAAGTAATACCATAAATCTCCTGAACTCTCTGCTCTTCTGAAAGGAAAGCTCTGTCTCAGACTGTTCCCAGCGATACCTTTGCTTTATTTCTAATAGGAGGGTTGGGCTGTGATTTATGCCTCGGAACAGTCCCCAGAAAGATATTTGGCTGATCTCTGATACAGGAAAGCTTAATATTACCTATTCTTGCATGCCTTTGTTCCTCCATAGACCTTGGAAACCAGATAAGCACAGTAACTGTTGTGAAATTGAGTCTGGGCGCTTACATGATGATGATTTGTGGTTTTAGGCTGAATGCTGAGGCCTTAATCAGGCCAGACTCCCACAGGCCTCGGTGGGAGCTTTGCCAAAAGATGCTGGACTAAGCACAGGGGGAGTTTGGGTCATCAGAGCTTGGTTCATTGTCTGTGGGAAGCGAGCTGTTAAATAGCAAATAGAAAGGGGTTGTGTCTCCTCCTTAGTCATTAAGATTAAAAACAGAGCCTTAGCCCTTCTTTATAGCTCCAAATTAAAACTGTATTAAGCAGCAGTGATTTTCTTTTGCCAATTTACGATGGTCTATGTACCATACCTGATTTTCTACCTCCTGCAACTCAATCCAAGTTTGACTTCCATGCACGAATACCCCTCTCTTCTGCTGTAACCACCGCTAGAGATGTGACAGTTGCAGAACAGGATCCTAGTTCCCAACCCAACTGCCTGGAGACTGTTTGTATCGTGAGAACAGGTTACCAGAAACTGGCAGTTTAGAAAGGTGTCCAGAAGGTGTGGAAACAAACTCAAAATCCTCACAGGACTCTCTATGAGGATAGAGTCAAACACACTGGAGTAAGAAGAAAACTACTCTCACTGATGTTTTCATCTGCCCTTACAACCACCAGACAAAAGAGTCTGAACTGCTGATTGCTGAGTCTCTGTATTCCCTTCCATTCGCGTTAGGAAAATTAGTTTGATGTTGGGCTGCAAGACCCCTTTGTCAGTAGGACAGAGCTGAGCAAAGGACAATGGACTACAGCCACACTTTCATCTTTGAAAATTATCTGGTTAAGTTTGCAACAGCTTTCTCTGTATTTACAGCAACCCGCACATTTTTGCTCTGAGCTTTGGCAGAGAAAAGCAGTTAGAAAATAACCTCACAATTGTCATGCCCTCTTTGGGATGGGGGGAGTAAGTGGCAGGTTCTTACACACTGGGGAGCTGCTTCCTTGATGCAGCTTTTGCTGCTCCATGGAAAACACTTTACTTTTATTTTATTTTTTGTTTTAATCTTTTTCTCCCCTGAACATTTTGGTGTTCAACAATGTTCTGGGGTATCCTACACTGAAATAGGATCCAATATGACAATTCACCTGCCTACAATTCATCTTCCCAGTACCTTGGAAAATAGTTGCCAGAACCAGTGGCTTTAGAAGATACAAGCGAATCCAAGATAATGTGATCCTATCCCTCAAACTTAGACTGTTTTAAGCTATAAAATGTAATGGTTTTATTTTCCCACAACCTTCTCATCTGTATGAATTAGCCAGTTCTGGGAAGGCTTGATATTTATAGAGTTGTTCAGTCCTTTTGTAAACTTTACAGCATTCTGGCACAATCAGGAAAGTGTGTAGCAATGAATGTCACAGTCAAGTTGTGATTGTCACACAACATGAAGATTGACATGTTTGAGGTTTCCAAGACACAGGGATAAGTAGGAGTTGTTTTAGTAGCACGTAGTAAATAAATGACAAGGAATACTTACTCTTTGATAGTTGCCCCCATTGAAGTAGTAATCCCTGGATGGCATTCCCAGACTCGGCTGGTCAATCTGAAGGGAAGGATAAGGTTTCTTTGGTTAGTGATGAACAGGAACTGGTGGTGTTAGAGGAATCCTTGAAAATGCTGTGTGTGCCTTCCTTTTGGTGTTGGAATGACAATACTCAACTTTTACCAGAATGACAAAGAACTCTAGCCTCTAGGAAGTGGGGTGGGGAAGATGAGAGGCACAACTTTCCCCTCTGTGTTTCCAGATGGGCAGAGGACAGCCCTCAGTGCGGGTTATTAAGCAAAAGGTTTCAGTAACCATTAACATCTAAGAATAAATTCAAGCAACTTGGAAAAGAAGTTGCTGGACTTGAGGGCCAGACCATGCATAAGCATAAATGAACAAACTCTGCAACATTTATGTGCTTTAAAAGCCATGGTTTCCTGCTATATGTTAAACCTGGCCATCACTTTGCAAGTTGCAGGAATTTATAACCCTTAAATGCTGTAACTCAGCAAAGATTCAACACAAATTATGCTACAATAAAATGTTTCCTGGTATAACTGAGATGGATCTGCTACTTTGGGTGGCAACAGAACTGTTGCATTAACCTCATCAGTACTGTGCATACTCACTGGCTTACAGACAGCTAACCTGTGCAGAGGGTGAACAACTACCCGTTATGATTCTGGTGAATTAATAACTCCCTATGATCTTTCTTACATAAATGATGTGTCTGCTGGAATCCCGGTCATCATTCCACACAAACATGTCAATGAGGACACGTTTGTTAAATCGGGAGTTCATTATGGAGAGTTTTTCTTCCATGCTCCAGTTTAGCTCTGGGAAAGAAAAGGGCAAATACATATTGATAAATAATGTGTATCAGGACTGATTAAGTTGTATAGTCTGTAAAGCTTATTGCTGAAATTGTTTAGAACCAGACTGGACTTGATACAACAATATTTGCACAGGACACTGCTGGAGTGGTTAGAAATGGCAAGGCTGGTCATAGTTTCCTTATCTGTCCCAGTGATGGAATCAGTAAATGATTTATATATATACACACAATTGTCTATGCATAGTCCAAGTCATTAGCTGTGCTTAGTTAGGCATTTACACTCCAAACCCTACTTAAGGGTTATATTGCTTTGTTTTCCGTATTCATGTCAGTCCTTTAGGTTTCCCAACTGTCTAAAAATGTACACTGGTCATGAATGAGATCTTGTAATACGGGTATTAACTTGATATGATCTTATTGATCACTGCATGCCAAAAACATGTGATGCCCTGACTTTTGTTTGTGAAAAAAAGTTAGAACAGGATTAAATACAAAGACAGTTTGTTATTAACAGTAAGTTAGAACAGGATTAAATACAAAGTTTCCTTAGTGCAGTAAATAATTCTGACAGCACTACTGAACTCTCGGGCAGCGCGTTACCTTTGGTCTTGTTCCAGTCTGCAGAAGCCACTGGCCAATCTCCAACCATCGTTAAGGCCTCAAGCAGAGGCAATGAATCTCGTTGTTCTATAAGACCTGAGAAAGAGGGGAGGGAAAACCCTACTAAACTATACTGTTTTCATGGTGGGGGGGGAAGGAGAAAAATGTGTAATGGGCCTAACTGTTCAAATCTGAAACAGAATTTGCCATAGCAGAAAATAGGAGATACCAAGAAATCATTTGTCCCCTACATTAATCTTCAGAAAAGTAATGAAAATAATTCTGTTGATTCCAGTACTGACTTTTGACTGGGTTTAGGACATGGTTTTGCATTCAGAAGGGAAGGCTGAGGTAGGATGGATGTTGGTTACCTTTCCACACCCCAGAGTCCCTGTGTTAAACCTTAGTGCTGTACCAAGGCATCTCCAGCACCTGCAGACCAGCATTCCAGGTGGGGCCAGACAGGTATCGACTGGACTTCTGCTCCAAAGGATGCTGGTGCTTTGAGCTTTTGGTGTTAAAGAGAATCAATGGAATGAGAAGAGACTCACTCTCATTCATGCATGACTTGTAAAGTATTTTAGCCTTCTGAAATGCTTCTCTGTCCCCTTGATCTGAAGTCTCCAGCACACCTGGGGAAGGAACCACGGCAGTGAGATGATTTGAGAGCTTTGATCTTTTCATAGAAATAATTGAGAATTCAGGGCTGTGATAAATACTTGTTACTGTTCGCTTCAATTACTGTGAAACTGGAGTGCTCCTTAAAGGAGCTATTAATGGAAAAAGTGTCAGGAATAAGGACATGCATACAGCTTGTCTTGCTCCTTTTGAAGTTAGTACCAAATCACCTGTGGCCAATTTTTAGTGGGAGCAGGATGTTCCCACAAAATGGATGTAGTGAGAGACAGAGAGATTAAAGGACTACAGGGGGAAAAAATAATCCCAATCAGCGCTTCTCTGGAAGTTTATTTCTCTGTGCAGTAAACATCTGAAACTAAACACAAGGGCACAACCAAGGATAGAGTAGCTGTGTTTCTACCTTTTAGGATGATCTCCAGCTCGTCTCTCAGGATGTCAAAAATGCTGTATCTGGAGCTAGTTTCTGGGATAACGTGCCGGTTCAGCCAGCCTCCGCAGGCGTACTGGTAGAAGTCCTGGCAGGGGTCAGCGGTTGGGTCCATATTCTGAATGATTCTAGCAGCTAGGTATCAAAGAATGGAGAGGTGAATTCCCCAGACTGCCCAGTAATCTCTGGGACTACCACTGTCAATCAGGCACCTCACTTCTGCTGCTTGTGGTGGATAACACTCATTCTCACCATTATGACTCAAAGGATCTGATTTTCCACTTAAGAGCGGAAGGAAGCGGCAGACACTTGTGTGCAATTGTAATCTTTTTCAGAGGAAGCCTCTGAAAGGCAGAATAATTCCCCCAGAGGCCTGAGTGTGCTGCCCAGTGCCCTGCTGGGCATTCCTTTTCAACTTCTTCAGTCTTAAAGGTTGTTTCTTCAGGTCCAGTAGAACCAACAATATGTAAAATGCCACCTCTGCAATAATCATTCATGGCAACAGTGATTACCTGCTGTAACACATCCAGGAGTGGTACAGACGCTGCCTGAGTTGGTGCCGTAGTGAGTGCCTGCAGGGAGAGGAGTAAGAAAGCAGATAAATGAGTAGTTTTGGAAAGAAATTGCTCCCAGTGTCACTTGCCAGCAGCCCCGTCCCAGCGACAGCTCTTCAGTTTCAGAGAAGCAAGTGGATATTAGTGCCAGTGAAAGAGATCAGGTGGCAACTGTGAAGAAATCTATCTACAGATTTATTAGAAAAATTTATTGGAAGAGTTTTTGACAGTGAGTTTTAACTCTCCTGGAAGGAGAATAAGACCAGTTTGTTGGGTTTTTTTTCTCCATGCCAACTGCCTCCACAGTCTCTCTGACACGCACTGAAAGTATTGATCCTTTTCTAGACGATCTACCGAGATGCTCTGAGTATCTGAGCTCCTTCATGAGCTTCAAAGTCACTGTCACAGGAAGGTTTAAACAGGGGTAAAAAGCCTGTAGCTGGATTACTGCTTTCACACTGTTTTGAGTCACAAAGATCAAATTTAGGAAAAGGGACTTCTCTAAGTATGTGTGTGTGTTTGTTGGGGGGAAGCAAGTAACAGACCTGTGTTTGGTCAAAACTTCAGCTGTGTCCTCTGAGGTTACTCCTTGCTGCTCAGCAGAGAAACTGCTCCTGAATGAGTACTGTTTGCTCATCCCAGCAGAACCTGCAAAGGGTTACTCCTGGCTATTAACTTCCTATGCTCTGCTGATGGTTGGACTTGATGATCCCAAGGGTCTCTTCCAACCTATGATTCTATGATTTTATGATTCTAATGCATCAGTGGTGAGCAGAAACTGAAATGGGAACAGTCCCTAACCCTTCCTGCTTGGTGGGACTCTGCTGGGAGTCCGAGGGCAGCGACTACTGAGGGTCTTGATGTGAATTCACAGCCATCAGTTCTGCTGTGGAATTATTCTGAAGCCTTTGTGCATGAATGTGTAACTTCTGTATGCTGGGTGCTAAAGTGACTGTGTTAGCGACGCTGGTCAAGTCACCCTCCTCTGCTCTCGGTGCAGAACTGGGGTGGGAGGGATCTAAGCACCCCCTTGGCCCCGGGTTCAAGAAAAGGAATTGTGCTGTCTTAACTTCCTATTTGTGAAACTGGAGTAGCTTGATATCTACTGTTAAATGAGCAACTATTTGGTTCCATACTGGAAAACAAACTCGATACCTTTACTTTCCAATAGGATTAGCTGTGGTTTTAAACTTTATTTTTTTGATCCTTACACTAAGATGTTTGCAGAAAATAGCTACTTGGGAAAAAAAAAAAAGATCCTTCCACTGAAAACAAGTGTTTTACATAAGAGTGAACAAGATTACAGTAATTCAGCTAGAAATAAAACAGTAGGGAAGAAAAGGAGGCTTTGATGTTCATCAGTGGAAGCAACATAAAAAGCCCCCACTGTGACTGGGACCGTACCATTCAGGCGAGCGCTGTCGTGCTGCGAGGCAGTAGATGTGCATCAGAACCACAGGCCCAGGGTGGGCTGGTGCCTGGCAATCTGAACCTGGGATGAGCAAATACCCCTAACAATGGGAAGACTCACACAGAGGAGTTTAGTGCCTTGTGGGGTTTGGGTTGGGGTTTTTTATTTGGATGAAGCTAAGCCCGAGTTGCACCAAGGTTCCTAAGCTCCCTAATGATTAAAAAAAAAACCTACCCACATAAACAATGACAATCCAAAATTTAAAAAGGCCTAAAAGCCCAGGGTATTTCCAAAGAAAAAGAATCTTTTGGGGAAAAGAATCCAGCAGTTCAAAGGCAGATGGGAGTTTTCCATGAAGGAGCAACAGCAATGGGCAAGGTGAGAAAGAACTAACTGTACTACACGAATGCTGTGGTTTGGGGTTTTTTCTCCCCATTTCTCAGGGATCAGGCAGGACTCAAATGAAATTTATTTTTTTAAATTTTATTTTAAATCAAATCTTTTTTTTAATATACCCTGACAATGTCTAACCTCAGAATGCAACTGCTCTCAACAAGATTCTAACTCCACGCATTCAACAAGCCCTTGTGACTGTGAAAATGTAACTGAGCTGTCTCAGCAGAGAAGCCAGATCTGTTCTGAACCCTTGGTTGCCCACTCGGGGCTCTGAAACTCTGCCACGAAACCAGATCGTTGGCAATGGCTGCTGAGGGGCTCTCGGTTTGCTTTTAAAAGTGGCCCTTTTGTTTCTTCATCAATTCTCTCTTTTATGCCTCGGTGCCGCTCCTGACAGGACCAAGCCAACCTGACTCTGCCTGAGATACAACCAACACTGCCTTGTTTTTACAGCACTGTATCTTTTTTTGGGTCTTTGCTCACTTGACTGAGGCTCTGTCTGCTGCACCTCCTGACCTTCAAATAGCTAGAAGCAACTATAAAACCCACCTTCAAAGTCTCAGCTTAACTCTATGCACTTAATTGTTTTTCAGACTACTTTGCTAAAACCAACTGTCCACGCTTTCAGTATAAATACAGGGATTTCTCTATGCATTTATATTTCCCTCCCTGGTTATTGCTGGCAGGTTGAGCTATATTGACAGACATCCATGGAGAAAGACTGCTGCGAGTACAGATGAGGGAGGGACAACTCGGGTTAATAGTCTATAAAGCCTAAAAGTTGAAAACAAAAACGTTCAGCAGAATTTAGATGGAAGTGGTGGGAAATTCCTGACCATAAAATCGCAGCTGGGACATGGGCTCAGAGTAGCCAATGATGTAAAGTGAGAAGATGGTGATTTGTAGCAGAGGGAAATTGGCAGAGGTTGCTCAGCTCTGAATCCCCTGTTCCCCTGCTGCACAGAAAGTAAACACACCAGTGGAAGGGTTTGTGGGGAATCAGCCCTTATCTCCCACTTGTTTTCTCCCTCAGCCAAGTTCATCTAGGATCCAGCTTCTTACAGTGGTTTCTTTTGGGTTTTTTTTTCCTCATAAAGCTAATCACTCTATTTTCCCACCTCTTCCTTCTGTGTGACTCTTCCTGGGCTAAACCTTCTTGAACTATTGAAAAAGGATGTCAGAAGAACAGAAATGGGCCAGAAAGATCTCATCACTGGAACCACTTTGGCAGGTACTAAGTTCCTTCATGGCTCCCAAAATTCAGGACCTCTGCAGTACCACCCTTGCATTTACTTCATTAAAAAAGCAATAGTCTTGCTCTGTCAATAGTCTTGTAAGTAGAAAAGAACCAACAAACCCTTTGAAGATTGAAGGTTTTCCTTGCTTTCAGTCTGATAGAGCACCATCAGAGAATTGATAAGGGAAGGGAAGCTTTAATGGGGCTAAATGAAATGACCTTAGCTGTGGGACTACTCCTGATGGAAAAAAATGAGGGGAAAATAAGTACTTCAGAGGTCAATTGCTCCTCTGGAAAATGGCAGAGCTGGGACATGCTGCAGACCCCACTGGATTCACCATTAAGAATTCAGTTGTCTTAATTTGACTTTACAGGAACCACTGAATAGTATCCCCTGTACTGGTCAGCAGCAGGATATCAGAAGATCTTGTGGGACCTGCCCAGCACCACAGTCCTCCTCAGCAGTTCATCTTTTGAATGACAATTAGTTTTAAAGACAAGTTGTTTTTCACAGCCCAATGAAGTTCCTTTTTAGGCAACAGAAGCGAAACAAAAAATTCTGTGCAGTCTCTGGAGTGCAGAGTTTGTGTTCAGTGTTTTCCCACCGCGTTTTGCAGACCCCAGATGGCTGGGGATGGCACACATGGCAACAGTGAGCCCCGTGGTTGTCATCAGGCATTCAAGTGTGAGCCTCACCTCTCAGCACCTGAGCTACACCTCAGAGGGCAGAGGGCTGTCAGCGCCGCAGACAGCCTTTGTTGCTGTTCTAACAGTGAGTTGTTTGCAACAAGTGATGTAATTGCCCAATTTAGCTCTTCCTCCTCTGAGAGGGCTGTCTGTACCAGATGTCAGTGTGGTCCACTGGACTCCATAACACAAGCATTCCGTTTCTGTTCCACCTATGATTTCTTACCCATAGTCTGTCTATAAGCGTGGCTGAAACAGATTGTCATGTGAGAACCAATAAACCAAGTATTTGCTGACCTTTGCAGCTCTGTAGGGCCTGTCCCTCCCCAGTCACGCTTCACATTCTCAGCTCTGAGAACTGAGAAGAGTCATTTCATCAATGACTCGTGTTACTGCCACTTAATTTAAATTCTCCATCTCCTTTGAATAGATGGCTCGTTAATGAACATTGACAAAGTCAAAGAGGCACCAGTCTAGGAGACAAGCCAGACCTCAGCCACAGCCTCCTCTCAGTGTCCCAGTGACCAGTTTAGATACTGCCCCTGGTCAGCAGGTTCTTGTTGAATCTATTATTCAAGTGCACGTGAATTGTGTTCACAGCACAGGAAATGCAGGAGGATAACATGGCTTTTTGAAATCCACTCCTGGAAGAAGGTGCTGCTTTAGTCCAAGAGTTGTATTTCTCTGTTTATTTGTTTGTAGCCTGCCCCGAGGTCTCTGTGATAGATGTGAACAGTAGCAACCTGTGGGGATGCAGACACTAAAACCCCTCCCTTATCTGCAAATCTTACTTGTGAGAACCCCTACAAACTTGGAAGCCAGAAAAGGTATAAAACAGCAATTAATTAATCTCAGCAGGTGAGAAAGTAAGCTGTTGGTAACTCTAAGTTGTCTGGAGAAGTCACTGAGTGACGTGATGTGCCAGCTACAATAGGTGTTGCAATGGTCTTCAGGCTGTAACCTTTCCAACCAGTGCTGAGAGCTGGAGTTTAGTAAATATTTGTAGAACAGAACTGGGAGTGAGCTGTGAAAAGGCTGTGAGGATGTACCTGTGGGTGTGAGGGAGAGATTGAGAGCGTGGTGCATTCAGATTCAAGCCTGAATGATTTCAGTCCTGTCTGCCTCCCTCTCTATCATCACCCAAATATTACTCTGCCATTCCTACTATATTTTCTGTTTGGTTATTTAGATGAGGCTATATGGGTATGAAAATTTCTCTGTATTGCAGAAATCATCAAACTGCCTCTAGAGCTATGTAACTGCATTGCTGGGAGAGCTTCAGTGGTTTTGTCTGGCTATTTAGATAAAAAATCAGTCAGTATTAACAGGCATTGCGTGTGTTATTGCTGTGATCAGAGGGTGTTTTGTGCTGCTTCTGTGAGCTACAAACAAGCAGAAGAAAAATATACTCCCTGAACCATAAAACCCTCACATAAAAAGAGAGAGAACATAAGGCAGAACAGGTAATCCTTTTAATTTTCCATTAGCTAAGCAGAACTGCTTTGGAGAGCCTGTCTGGGTAGTGTCATTCTGATAAAGGATGTGCAAGGATGAAGTGCTGAATCTGAATCTGCTCTTAGTAAATAATCCAGCATCCCAGCATCTCAAAATTTAACATTTGAGTGAAATTAAGGCATTCTAGGGATAATATTCTTGGTTCTGTCACAACAATGCTCCTCAGCTACAGGTTGGTTTTCCTGTTGCTGTGTAGGATTAATATTTACATTACAGAGCTTTGAGCAATAAACCCTTTTCACTTGGTAAGTCTGGGAGGCATCAGCCTTTTGCCTGGGCAAGGGCCTGGATGTAACGTCAAAACAGAACTGAGTGGAGTATTGGGATGATATTTTCAAGCCAAAAAGTGTTCCTGTTCTGCAGGAACATCCAGTGGTTGCACTGAAGAGCTCTTGCTTTCTGTGTTAGAGCCAAGCAGCTCACAGGGACACTCATCTCAAAGATGGTGCAGACTGAAGCTCCTGCTGATCCATTCCTACCTGGGAGTTCCCCAAAGGCTGTGGCTGCTCGAGGGCCCATCCTGGTGTCTCCTCTTGCAGTAGTTCATTTAAGTGTACTTAACTGTGACCTGGGAGAGGGAGAAGCTGGCTCTGGGTTGGTGCTGAGAACACTCCTCTGAGGCAGGAGCAAACAGCCTGGAGGAGCTGTGCAGGACAAGCAGCTTATCAGCTCCACCATCCCTTTGAGCTCCCCTTTTGCTCAGGAATGTCTGGATCTGGGCTACGCTTCCAGTGAACCCTTAATTGCTGATATCAACCTGCAGAATATTTAGATTTTGGAACTGCTTTCTCACAAGCCTTTCATCCAAAAAAAAAAAATAGCACTTGCTTTCAGTTCACACTCTTCCCATGGACTTGGATGAGGCATGTAAATATTATGAATACCTGAGCCCAAGTAGCAAGAAGTGGAGCAGGGTTCTCAAATCCTTTATGCATGAAAGCACCACAATTCTGCCCAGATTGGTATTTTGATGCAGAAACCCCCACTCTAGGACCTAGCTCTAGGGGGATCTTTTCCTTCTGTCTCCTGAGCTAAGAGATTAAATATAAGCAACTTTCTGATGGGTGTTATGAATGCCAAGTACTCAGATATTTCACCTCACACCAGAACAAATGCTGGTAACAGTCAGTTGCTGACAGCCAAAGGAGTAAACAATAAAAAGGCTTTTCTCATGTGTTTTTGCTCAGAAGTGTGTGGGGTTGCACTTACAAGCGCTGAGAGAGCAGTTCCCTGCAGATGGGGGGGATGCTGAGACAGTGTAAGGAGGAAACAATTCCTTGCTTCAGTTTTGCTACTCATACCTCCTGGGTTTATTCCCCAGTGTTTGAACAGAGCTCTGAATCCGAGAGGCAGTCACGGAAAGGACAAATGAAAGGCAGGTGCTGCTACCAATGGTGTTGATCACTTCATGGGGGTTATAAATAGCACATTGCACTCGGTGTGCTCGTGCAAAAACTTAAGTTTTGAGAGTAAGGATGTTCTGCAGTTCCCATTTAGGCAAAGCACCTCAAAGGAATATGCCTCGCTGTCAGGTGCTGGGCACGACATCTGCAAGGAAGTCACTGAACCAAATCTCACCTAGAAATCAAGTTGCTCCCTTTCCTCAGCAGCACACTGGGCTGGTGTTTGTTGGTTTGTTTTTTTTTAATAAAAAGGTTTCATATCACAATAAGCAATCTTTCCTTGATGTGCTAAGCAGCTCTTGTTCTGTAACTCCCAGCAATAATGAATTTTTGACTCTGGCTTCTATAAACTAAAGAAAAGTCAAGGCTTACACAGCACACACCTTCCCCTCTAAAACAGTGCAACATTTTTTTTTACCTTCTTCAAAACAATGCTGAGTTCCATAAAATGTGTAGAATTAATTAAAGCAATAGAATCTTACATTTCATAATTTAAAAACTGAATAAAATCCAACATAATCCTCTCTTTGCATGAGCTTGGAACAAGGCAGGGATAGGCAAGTCCCTTGCAGAGGTGACCTCGCCGTCTCCCTGTACTTTTGTTTTCAATTAGCTCTGCAAAAAGATTTGTATGTTGTTTGCAAAGGGAAGAGGAGAATTATTCACGGGTTCCTTACCTCTGCTGCTGGCATAGAGGATCACCAGGGCGACCACTGCACAAGTCATGAGGAGCAGCAAGACAGCCAGACCGATTGCCACAAAGCTCCAGGATTTCTTCCCAGATTTTGTTGATTTTTCCACAATATCCATTTGACTTTCTGATTTCCCCATTATTGTAACTCTAAATTGAGGAGGGGAGGGTAAGAGAGAATTAACAGTACAGCTCAATCAACATAGGGATAAATGCATGACAAATCAGGGAGAAAAAGGAAGGAGAATAAAAGCAAAGATAAAGAAAACTTCCAAATTATTACATGTATTTGTCCATTTGATTGTCCACAGACTTGCCAACCTCATTCTCCATCTCCCGTGCCCACCAGATTGCGCTGTGGGTGTGCTGCTGGGGGCTGTTCTGGGCTACACTACCCCAGGCTCTCGGTGGTGCCGTGTCCCAACTCCAGGAGTCCACTTTGGGAAGGATGGAAAAGTCTCATGACCAGGTTGGGCAACTCCTTTCTCCTCAAACAGGGAAGGAGGGGGGAAAAACTGCCTCCTTCCACTCCCCGCTTAGAAAGAGTCTGGCTGTTTTGAGGAATCTTGCTCCGTGGCTGGGAGTAGGTCTGCAGGGGTCCGTTAACAAACGTAGAGTCCAAAAAGAGATCCTTCCAGGTGCGAGTGCCTTTGAGCTGTGTCTGCCCCCTCCTCAGCAGAGATGATGACGGGCTGGGGAAGTAGAAGGCTCCTAGAAGACGTGTCAGCCCTCAGGTCTGCGGGAGTTTGTGACCTTCGGCTTCTGGGTCTTCTCCGAGCCATGCTCAAACTTCAGAGCTCAGCCCTGTGCGGTTCCCAGCTCCGGGAGAGCGCTCCTGAGCAGGAGGAGGAGGAGGAGGAGGGGTTGCAGCACGGCAGCAGACAGGGCTGGGCACTGGAAGCCGCACAGGCTCCGCGCTGCTGCAGCTCCTCCGAAGTTTCCTCCAGCTTCCCTGAAATCTGCCGCCAGGTCGCCGGCAGCCGGAGCGGGAACTGGGAGAGGTGCAGACCTTTAGAAACCATCCAGCTCGGAGGGTGCTGGCAGCACTGGGGTGTGAGGTGTGGGAAGGGCTGCTTGTTTGCAAACACTGCTTTATAGGTTGGTGCAGGCTGGGCAGAGGTCTGTTACGCTACTGCTGGGAAAGCTGGATTTAGATCCAGCTGATCTGAGAAAAGCGGTGAAAGCAAGGGCAGGACAGGCACGTGATCTCCCTTTTCTTTTATTTTACTCTTCTTTTGCAGAACTGACTTTAGAACGAGGGAGAAGCAGGTTGGTACCTGCTTTGGTTAGGTTTTGTTTTTCTTTTTCTTTCTTCCCCCCCTCTGCTTTATGGAGCTCGTGTACCTCCCTGCCAAAGTTCACACTATATAAGTGCTAGGGTTGGTACCTCTCTCTACCCGAGTGTTGCACCAGCACTCCCAGTGTTGTGTGTGTTCGGGAGGAACTGCTGAGGGCAGAGCAGGGATTGCTTTGCCGTGGTCCTGTTTACTGGGAGCGTGCACACAGAATGTGCCAAGCAGGTGAAACAGACCTGTTTCCCTGAATGGGGCAGAGAACAAGGAATGCCAGCTCCTTCTGCCAGGCGTCTAACCCTCCTTCTCCAGCCAGTACTCTGCCTCACAACCCCTATGAGAATTTGCCTGTTTTTTTTCAGAGTCATCTCAGGCTTCTGTCAAGTGTGAAGGCAGCTATTCTCATCCCACCATCTGAAGAAGAATATAAGAACACAAAGATCGGAAAGAAACAGATGCACTTGCAGATCCTGGGTGTCCATATGTGAGAATTAGCTACAGAAGGGAAGGTTGCTTATGAGGACAGAGCTATACGTTGAGCGAGGAGTTAAGTGATCTCTTATTTGTGTTTGCAGGAGGATCTAATAAAGGATTGGGTTTCCAATGTAGGTGAATCTCCCTCATTGCTGCACAGATTGATCGTTACCGTGCGATGCCGCTGGCTCTGGGGAAGGGCTGCCTCGTTAAGGCCCATGATACTGCAACAGGCAAGGGCCTCCTGGGATTTAATGTGGTTTATTATCATAATGTGGCTCCAAGATACTGAAGGGCGTTATTATGCCCATTTCACAGGTGGAGAATCAAGATGCCCAGAATCTAAGGACTTTATTGCTCCTGTTTTCTGTGCATGCCTATTGTAGCCGTCGTGACTACCGTGGTCTCTGAGGCCAGGAATGCTGTGAGTGATTCAGGCTGCTTTAACCTAATCATAAAGAAAATACTTCTTTCTTTCTTTTTTTTTACATTCTGGGAGGAAGTGAGGGAGCACAATTTTGCATGTGAGAGCAGAATTATGGCTTAGTGCTGAGGGAGGAAGAACTGAATATTATGTAATGGACTTCTATGGTGTGGAAGGACTTTGTGGCACGATACATTTCTGATCTGTGATGTGAGCTATAGAATACACAGTGATAGACACAGATGGTTTCTCTTCTTGATGGGAAATGTGGTAACAAGTATTGAAGTTGCTGTGCTGTAAGGAAGTTCTAAAAAAAAAACAAACAAAAGGAAACCCCACAACCCCCCCAAAGTGCTCCTCTGCTGTAGGAGAAGCACCAGCAACTGCAAAGGACGTATTTACAGAATCATTAATTTTGATTGTCTTGAGCAACTTTGTGTGGTCGCTGGAATGGAGCAATCTGTCATTCTGACGGTTCCCATTAGTGCAGTGAGGTCCCTGTTCTGTTCCTTGCTTCTTTGGGGGAAGATCTATGAGGGTTTCTGACACAATGTCAGTATCACCTTGTCGCCTTTAGGACAAAGGTGATCTAATGATGCAAACTGGAAGTGAGGGTTTTTGCTATTTTTTCCCCAAATCTCATATTTGACTAAATTTTTTTTTTTTTTCTGCAGTGCATTTCAAGCAGAAATTGCTAAAATGTTCAGTTCCTTCAAACCCTGATGTGGAAACTGAGGCACAGAAAGTGGTGTGACTTGTCAGAGTTACAATGGCAGTTGCTGCCTGCAGCAATTTTCACATTGCTGGTCCAGCTCACAACCCATTAGGCCCTTATTTTACAAACTACCTTAAAAAGTGAGATCTCTTTTTCCAATAATGTGAAGGTGAACACTGATCTGAGGGTTTCGTCTTCCAGAGACTGAGAAGCAGCTGGAGATTTCAGTCTCTGGGAAACCTGCTCTTTCCCCAAAGCAATTCAGACACAAGATGTGTGAGGCCATGAGGCATTTGCTCCTTCTGTTGACTTACTTTGGAAGGATTGTTCCCTTTTTTGTTTGCTTTGTAACTAAAGGAGGTTCTTCTGTTGCTGGAACCTGGATTTGTAAAGAGCTTGCTATGGCAGGGGTGCAGTTTTATAAAAGCCTCAAATCATAAGGTTTTGCACTCAGAAGGGTGGAGCTTGAGCAGCCCATCTGGGTGACTGCCTCCTTTGAGGGTGTTTTTATTGGGAACTTTTAAGACCTTTACTAAAGACTTTTTACTAAAGAGGTGCTTCCTCGGGCATAAGGCATCCCAGACCACACAGAACTACTATGGTTCCGGTATAGAGGCAGCTTGTGGGGAGTTTTCATGCAATACTTTTCCTCTTGGGAAAGTTTCTCCAGTCTGGGAGAAATTTATGGTCTGAGAGCTCCAGCCCTGAACAGCAAATAGTCAAGCTGGTGCCTCACTTGCCTGGGAGACCGTGCTTCACTCAGGGCTGGGAATATTCTTGTTTTCATATTTCCCTTGGAGAGTCTGGAATAACCACAGTGAGACCTGGGACACTGTGCTGGGAGAAGACAGTATTCAAGGCTTCTGCTGCCTTTCTCAGAAGTTTGGTTGCTATGTCTTAGTTGACCTTCAACTCTTCATTTAGAAGGAACTGAATCTAAAGATAAAAAGTGCAAAGGGTTGTGCATCTTTTTCCTTTGCACATGTTGGCTTTACCATCGGTGATGTGTACCTCAAAACCTCTGGATTCAGATCACATGAGAATATATTACCTAATTCAGGATTGTATGAGAATATATTACTTAATTGAGTTTCCTGCCACCCTGAGGTTTTGCACAGTCTTTCCTCAGTGCAGACTATGACCCTCTCCCCAAAAGCTATTCAGATTGCACTAAGACAACTTATTGTGTTTGTGCTGGGTTGTCTGAAGAGATGTTCTAGTGGTTGCTGCTCTCTCTGTACCCCAGGAAAATCAGGGACTGCATGAACAACAGGGTAGTTATTTCCCAGCCAATGGTCTGGGATTCTCCTGCAGGTATTAAACAGCTCCATCAAACACATAAGCAACTCGGTGTCCTAAAGCAATCAAATCCAAAAAGGAGGTGGTGCTGACATCATCTTTAATATTGTGGGTCTTAAGTATTGTTACCATGGAAACAAGGTCTCCATCTCTCTCTCTTACACTTTATATCTCCCTAAAAACTGATCCACGCTAAGGTGTGAGAGAAAACTGCACACCTCTGGGTTGCCAGGGTTTTGTGCTCTGCCCTGGATACTTTGCCCATGCGAAAAGTCATGTATAAATCTGGATTTTTATGCAGCCATCTAAAGCCTTTAGCATGATGTGGGAATGCAGCCTCTGTCATGACTTCACTTCTGTACAAGGTGCTTAACCAATTAATTTCATATTTTTTTATTTTGCCCTACATGTATGCTTTTTTTCTTTCTGATGTCTTTTTGAGCCCTTTCCTCTTTGAGAGGAAAACACAGTAATATGAGATATTGTTTTCTATTTAACTTAAGAGAGTTTTAGGACTGGGTGACACCTTAATTCCAGTGGGGGCACAGTGAAGAATGGAAATGAACGTGTTAATAGGCAAAGGGCATGTTCCTTGCATTGAAGCTCTGCATCTCATTGCAATTCTATTGCTTTGGACTCTGCTACTGAGGGATCAGAAATAGTTTGAGCTCAGATGGGTCGGTTAAGAGGGGATTTTTTTCTTTTTTTTTAAATGTGTGAAACCTTTTTCTTTTTTTCCCCTCTCAGCCAGTTCTATTTGCCACATATAAGCCAGCAGCTGTATCTATGCCCATGCCCCAGTGGAAGCACAACACCAGATCTGAAATCTGTGAAATATCTGGCCTTTCTCCTTAGTGCAGATTACAAATTGCCACCCGTGTGTGTGAGAGAGGCAGGGGAACAGAGAGGAGCTTCAAAACTCTTTGAAAAGACTGCTTGAACTCTTTTATTGCTCACCTCTTAGGTTTTAGTATAATAAAGCACCACAAGTCTAGAAGCATCATGGAATAGATCAAGAGAGATAATTTCTGTTGTGTTGTAACCCGGGTTTCAATGCTCAGGTTACACAGATATAAAGATAAATTTCTTCTGTGTATGTGAATTAACCTAAACAGGAAAGCTCACCTGAACCAAGATTCACATCTAAACCTCTCAGTTTTACTATCAACATCAGCAGTTTTCTTTAGTAACCCAAAGAATATTTAGTTAACCCAGTATTCCAGTACTGTGGAATGTTAGTAAATGTCTTCATTAACCTCAGTCTAAGCAGCTCCTTTCTGAAGAGTGAAAGGACTATTTAAGAACCTGCATGGAAGTGAGTCTAGTATATGCTTTTCTCTTAAATACAGAAGACAATCTGAAGCTATGGGTGACATTGAAAAAGCAAGCAACCAAAGAGCCCAGTCCCCAGTAAACCAGTCCAATCAATGACTCCAGGACAGTGGCTGGATGCAGCCTGGTGGTTTATAGTAGCATGGATGGAGACTACAGAGGGTAACTCACTGTGCTCAAAAATAACGGGCTTCTCTTTGAAAGCCAGTGTAACCCCGTCATCTGTCAATCCCCATTAAAAGAGCAAAATCAGTGCTCAAATATCTTCTCATACCAGATGTGTGTAGTGTAAATAACTCCTAGTGGGTGCACATCTGAAACAGATTAGAATTGGGAAAACTGAAAAGTTTAGATGATGTTTAAACACTCTTCACTCCCCCTCCCTTTAGGGATAATGATCTTGTGAGAAGACAACAGTACCAGACACGGGTGGTACCAGGTAGAGAAGGTATGGAGGGATTTCTGCAGTGAATTTCTACATGCACACACTTTGCACAGAGAAGCAGGTAAAAAAAAAAACATGAACTCATCTTACCTCAGTCTTGTGGAGACTGGTTTTCAGCTCCAGGGGTCAGGTGGCTTGTGGAGTTTCTGGGATGTAGCCGGCAGGTTTGCATTCCCTGGCAGCAAGAAACAAATGCATATTCCTGTCAAAGCCCTGATCTCGTTAACAGGCTCTCCCCAAGAATGGTCTTGCAAAGTGCTGTGCCTCCATCTCCCCCTCTCTTCCCCTTGCACACTCCCTGTCACACACAGGTGGCTCAATGCCCAATGACTTCAATGCTCTGCTCAGAGACTTATCGGGGAGAATTAACCCTTTCTACCAGATACCAAATCGGTCGATTTTATAGCTAGACTGGAAAAATAGATTCCATGCGTGCTAGGCACCAGTAATGCTGTCCTTAAATTGACAAGATGATTTTCTAGCTTGTTAAAATTTAGAGAAGTCACTCTTATTGCAGTAATTCATTCGTAGAAAAGTTCTCATTTTCCATGACATGCTTTTCATCTTTCCCAAGAGATTTTTTCAAGTATCTATGTCAGGAAGAATTCTCCTGGAAGGCAGTTTCACATTTTCCATACACTTAATTTCAGTGCAGTGATGAATACTGCAATTACATTTTTAATGCCAGATTAAAAAGGTATATTTTTAAAAGTTTTAAAAAGGTATATTTTGCATTATTTTGAAATAGAGTATTATCCCCACGTTAGAGACGAAACAAAGTCACACAGAGAATCAAAGTCAAGACATTGATGCCAGAGGAGCTATTATGTCTCGTCTGGCATCTGGCACAACAGAGCAGAGAATTTCAGATTATTCCATTAAATCTATAATCTCTGTTTGGGTTTAGGAAAAGCTCTCCAGAGCTGACATAAAGGCACTACGCCCTCTTTAAGCTCCTTGCAGGGCACTACTGGAAGTCTGCATCACATTGCAGGATGAGTTTATTTAACTTCTAGGGCTGGACAACCTGCCCTGAGGGGAAAGACTGAAAGAGTTGGGGCTTTTTTCTCTGTAGAAGGGAAAGCTCAGGAAAAACCATCACAGTACTTAAAGGGTGGCTACAAAGAGGTCAGAGGTTCTCTCCTCACAAGGAGCTGCACAGAGAAGACAAGGGGCAATGGGTTTACACTGGGAAAGGTTTCATCTTGATATAAGAAGGAATTTCATTTTTATTTTTGACAATGATAACAATCAGTCACTGGAATGGCCTCCCCGGGGATGTGGTAGAGTCCCCATCACTGGAGGTTTTTGAGATAATCTCATCAGGTTCCCTTTCCCACGAGAAGCTGCTTCGGGGGGTCTTTTGGGGGCTGTTCCAACCTGGGCTATTCTGTGATTCTATCAAAAATGTTTAGTGGATAGGATTTGGCTTAAGTGTGCCCCCTAAAAGGTGTGTTGAATCAGGTCTTGGATACCAAATGTGCCACCAGTTACAGCCAATTAGATGTTTCCCTGTTGAGAAGTGATTTGGGTCTCTCAAAATGACACACTCTATTCTCAACTGTCAGTTCTGTGGCATTTCCCTCTACATCTTGACTTGGTGTGTGATTATATTGCAGTTCATCAGTCAGGTTTATTAGGAGGCTTAATTGGATTGCATTAGCTGGCATTTAAGCCATCCAAAACAGTTGAGAATGCAATCAATTAAAACATCCAAACACATTAATGATGTAGTCAGAGGGCAATTTATGTAGATGGCTAATTACCTGTTTTCTCCAGTAAGTAGATTTTATTGCCCAAGAATGGACAAATGATGCAGGAGAAGAAAAGAAACAGTATTGCAAAAATACTGTTGGCAAGGCTGGAAAAAGAACCCGAAAATGGCAAGGTGTAAATGTTTCTATTGTTAAAATTCTATACAAAAAGAACAAACACCACACTGTTGCCAACACTCAGAGGTGTTCCTAATGTTCTAAGGCTTTAATGTGACTTTCAGAGAACAAACTGAGTATATTACTGGTGTTTGAATGTCTTATAATGTCACACCTGAGGTTTCCAAGCAATCAAGATGCTCCAGGAGATGGTCATTTTAAGTGGGAAAATACTGATTACTGTCAGTTTTCCATTTCATCCACTACTGATCTGGATCTGAAAACGTGGCTCCCTTGTGACTTCAGGTCCCTCCGCATCCCGCTGCGCGAAACCACGGCGCGTGTTTGCCAGCTTGCATTAGGCACTGGCAGCACTGACCTGGGGGTGGAAGTACAACTGAGGGGCACAACAAAATGCAAACCAGGAACAGAAGGGAATTGTTAACATCCTCCTGAGTTTCCTGCTCCCTCCTACATTCCCCCTCTGGCTTTACAGCTAAATTTTCTCATTTTCTGTGCTGCAGTTCAGGAATGAGACATGCAAACTTATTATCAGATATGGTTCCTAATTTCCTTTACGGTCTGTGGGGAAATCCTTATGTGAGTTCATTCACTGTAACTCTTGAACTCTTGGAATGGTGTAGGGAACATAGAAATACCAGAGCTCTGGGGTGGGGGGTAAGACACCTAGTGCCACAGCTCACCTGCCCCCTTAAACTCGACTTGCATTGTGCACACAGCTCAGTGGTTCTCGGGAACACAGAGCAGACTTGTTAAGGTCTCACATAGGTTTTGGCCATGGACCATATGCCCAAAATAAACTTTAGAAATGAAATTAATTTAAAATTAAACGGCTGCACAGGTCTTAGATGTGTAGGTTACACATCTGTGTTGAGGTGTGGAACCCAGAGGGTCAGTGGCACCAGGTTATGACAAAAGGGAAGGCCAAGATGGGGCCATGGCAGCTGCCCAGAACAGAGACTGGTTTTTCACTTGCACCCCTATTGCCAGCCCATCGGTGAGAAACCTAAAATAACACCACTATCATCATGACTGTCTTTCACTCTCTACTCACATATCTTTGGGGCTGGCTAACCATGTTCTCTAACCTTGCCATTTGGGATGGCAACTTGTTCTCCAGCTGTCCTCATACGTTCTCACCTGCCGTGTTTGTCTTCTGCCCTCCAAGTGCTTTTGTGGCCAAACGAGCTTGGTAGTGCTGGGGAGGCAGGTGCAGGTCTGCAGTGTTCTTTGGCATCCTACAGAACACATGGCTGGGAAAAAGCCACTCCTGGAGCCCACAGCAGGAGGAGGAAGAGCCTCCCAAATCCCACAGCGCTGGAGTGCTGGGCCATTAAGTAATGAGACCCTTTCCTTAAGGTGTCATTGACTAATGGCTGACTGAGCCAGCAGATTCCAACACAGACCAGTTTAGCTGAAATACGATTGGAATAGCCAGGACTCCAAAGGCAGACGATAATGCCAGTGATAACTTCACGTCACACATTAAATTAATGGTGACAGCGGCTCCTCAGAGCCCTGGCAAATTGGAAATTGCTTGATGCAGAAGCAGTGCAGTGATAACACAGTTAATCTTCTGCAGGGAAATGATAGTAAAAGAAATGGCTTTTAGATTAGCTGTCATTAAAGTGAAACATCTGCCTCTGCAAGTCAAGTGGAATGTCCTCGCTTATGCAAACGGCAACTCATTAAAGTTGTTGGGTTTGCACAGCTGTAAGGCAGAGCCAGAGTTCCACCACGATCTCAGTCTGGGAAGCACGATGAATTAGACTGAAAGTCAGGAAGAAGTCAGCATCCAGGCAGGATGTCAGCATCCCAGGCAATATTCAGCAGCACGGGTTGCTGAAGTTGGCTGATGTGTTTAGATTCTTTTAGTACCTGGGAGCACAAAACTGACTGACACAGGAGAAATAAATGGCAGTGATGTGATTTGGAAGGAAACAAACCCTTTTGAG
Source organism: Jacana jacana (assembly GCA_013400555.1). Classification (NCBI taxonomy): domain Eukaryota; kingdom Metazoa; phylum Chordata; class Aves; order Charadriiformes; family Jacanidae; genus Jacana; species Jacana jacana. The sequence continues at coordinate 1,058,962 of VZTM01017888.1, read as the reverse complement.
ATCACAGAAGTTCAAAGTTTAGCTCTGTCAGAACTCTGAGGAAAAGCTTCTAGTCAAAGAGTTCATTCCATACAATTTGCTGTCATTTCTAAGCTGCTCTTTGCCTGCTGGACTGCAGAGCGTGAGGACAGGACACTTTACCTGTGTAACTGTACTTGTGATGCAAATATTCTCACACCTGATTTCCCTTTCATATTCTTGTAAGGAATGTTGAAGACTTCAGAGAGCCAGGACTGGCAGGCAATTGTTTGTGTAGAAATATTGACTCAGTCAAGGTATTCTGTCCTTATTCCTTTCCTGGTATCAACATGCAATGGGGTAGCCTTCCTGCAGTTATTGCAGCCTGGCTGGAGCATTACTAAGGTTGAGTAATACTTTAAAGGAACAAAGTTCATAGGGAGCAAAGAGATACTTGATAGTCCCTGTATACAGCTCAGAATTGAATAAGCTCCTCATATTTAATCTTTCCTTGGAATGAACATAGCTTCAACCTGGCTTACAAATAAAGGGGTGTCCAGTTCCACTATTTACACGGGTTATCAGGCCATATTCTCCTCTTGATTATCTAGTGTTGATTCACATAAATAGACTTGAATTCTTCACCATTACCTAACATTCACAGCAGCATGCCATAAGTCCTAAAGCATGTTGCACAAGAGACTTCCAAGGACCAGGTGTTACAATACAGGTCCTTTTCTAAATCATTTCAGCCACTGGCTGCATGCACAGAATGAGGGCTATATCTCAAACCGCCTGGAATGGGCTCCGCAGTCTTGATGAACTGCAGCTTAGCATTGAAGAAACAGGGAGAAATAACCACTGCAGTTTTTTCCTCTCCAGATTCTTCAGTCTGGAAGAAGTGAAAACAATATCCTGTTAGATAATGGCATGTCTATAATGAAGTGGGTGATTCGGCTGAGCCTGTCCCAGGTTCTGACATGGGTATGGCAACAGATAAGGATGAGATTTATCAGCCTGGAGGGGAGGGAGATGTTTGTTGACAAATACTGATAGATTTCTGGTGCATAACTAATGCTGGCAGGGAAGACTGGGCTGGAAGGAAAGCAGCCAAAGCCGGCTCCCCAGCAAGAAGAATGCCCTCTCTGCTGATTGCTGCAATAGCTTGTTTGACAGAGCAGCAGTCCAGCCAGGGCCAGACCCAAGTGCAGTGATCCTATTAAGGCATCTTAAATGCTCTTCATGGCCTCTCCAGCACTGAATGAAAGATCACAATTAGCCTGAGTTATAACCAAAGCCAGGGTGCTCAGAGAGGGTTTCTTCCCTGCAGACTGCAGCGTGTTCTTTTTTGAAAGACAGTGTCTCCTGGTGAAGCGCAGCGCAATGGAGCGGTGGAGGGACGGGAATGTGCAGACACGGGGCTGCTCTCAGCCACTGGGGGTGTGGGCTGGGCAGAACCTGAAATAGATAGGTCCCATTTAGTCCTGTCTTCTTCCCAGGGCTCCAGAAAATGAGTGTCAGAATGGGTTGTAGCGAGTGTGGAATTGTGCTAGGCGTGCATAATGCAGCGACGCTGCTAGTCAGCCCCCTCTCACCGTGGCTAATCAGAAAGATCTATCTGATAATCCAAGAAATTATTTGGAAGAGCAAGCACATAACGGAGGAATAAAGAACAAATCAGAAGCTTCAGCTCAGGCAAAGGTAAAGACTTTGATCACAGTAGTTTAGCGGGCACAGGAAGAGGACGGAGAAGATAAACAAATAAAAATGCTGATGAGAACAGTTAGGATCTGCTGAGAGAAGCAGCAATTAATCTAGACCATGAGGAATAGAGAATAAGCTCTGTGGCTCCCTGGTGCTTAAAGAAACAGCAGCTATAGGCACCTGGAAACAAATTATTCCTCAGCATAACTCCAGTGCAATCTTGCAGGGATGCATGTCACCCTTATTTTAAAAGAAAGTTTCTTTAGGGTCAATAAATGCACTCTACTCAGAGCAGCAAAGAAGCAAATATTACTTAAAAAACCCAAACCTGTCCACTAGCCTAAACTTACTACAAGGCAGCCCTGGCCAATGGACGGAGCATTAGCCTGGGAGACAGGACAACTAGACTGTCTTCCCAGTGCTTTCCAGCACTATCAGGTGGCCTGAGAACAATTGGGTACCCTGGTTTTACATAATGGAAAAAATCAGGGCTTTAAGAAAATCTCAGTTCATTAGAAAATACACAGTAAGATCCAGACAGTTGGCACTGCTGCTCTCAGCAAAGAGGTTACTAATCCAGTAGACTTTATGGACTGTTTTCTTCTTGTTTTTGATTTAAACCTTGATGCTTTCTTTGTACTGGTTTTGTAGTGATGTTATTTCTATCTGCCAGCAGGGATAAGTGGGAGGAGAACCAGATTCATGGTCTCTCTGTAATGAAGTTATTTCACTTGAGTGCACTGAGCATCTGTGTGTCTGTTCTTTGCATGTCCAGATTTCCATGCCTAAATAACATCTTCAGCAATATTAACTGTGGTGAAGGAGACCATAAATTGTCTTAATTGTCTGTGCAATGTGAATACATTGTATAGACATTGACAGACTAGGTATTAGGAAGCCTGGAAGAGGTTTCCTAGAGGTGGTCGATGCCCCAGTGCTTAAGAGGGAATTGGACAATGTCCTTCATAATATGCTTTAACTTTTGGTCAGGGGCAGTTGGACTAGATGATCATTGTAGGACCCTCCCAACCAAAACTACTCTATTCTCAAAACCCACAGAGGGATCCAGCTGCTACAGAGAGAAACTGTCAGCTGACTCTGAACAAAACCTGCAACTAAAATTGGCAATGTGAACGGAGCAGAAATGTGAAGCTGTAAAAAGATTTATTATTCCAGTCAATCAAAAACCCAAAACAAAAATCAAGGGGCTGGTGGAGAATTAAAAAAAAAATAAATTAATCCAAAGCCCTAAGCACCTGCTGCTCAAAAATTACAGCATGAGACACAGAAATTCCCATGTGCTGATTAAGAAAAATCAACATAGTTACTTCTTTCAGCTTGCAAATGTAGCCAAAAGTTGTTTACGGATCTAATTTCATGCTTGGAAAGAAACTATCCTGTAGCATCTTGATGCCAATTAGGAGCAAAAAGTACTCATCAGTGTCATTAGGATTAAAATCAAGGTAACTTTCCTTGAATGTGAAAGGAAAGAAGCCCACTCTTACCTGTGCTCTTAGGGAAGGAAAAAAGGAGCATGCAGAGAAGAAGGGAAGAGGGAAGGGTAGAGATGGTATCAATGCCTGTTGGGCTGATCGCCTGGCTGCTGAATGAAGTTTCACTCTGGAATGTTGCCTTTCAGGAAACAATGTAACAGACCAGAAAATGCTCCCTTTCCCTTTCATCCTAATCAAAGCAGGAGCCCAGTTCTCAGTATTGCTTTAATCTTTGTTTTCAATAGTAGTTTCTATTTTTCTTCATAGTTTACAACTTCATAGTTGTATTATCTAAAAACATTCACTGGTAGCAGTCAAAACAAATACCTAAGTCTGTTGGTTTGGGCCTCACCTCATTGCCTGCTCTCTGCCCAGCACAGGCAGCACCTCCTCCAAATCACACTGTAGACCCCCAGTGCATGGACAGAATGCCAAACCATGCACAAATTGGGGATATCAGCACTAGCTCCGGGCTGCCCCCTGAGTCTAGCTGTCCTTACAGGTGTGACAGCAGGCAAACCCCTTCAGAGCACGTGAGATGTTGATTCCTGGGCTGTCCTGCACGGAGGATGAAGGATGAGGGCACTGCAGAGCCATGGCGTTACCACCTCGGCTGTTGCCTCCAGCTTCCACCTCCTACTCGTGCATTGATCACTTTGTGATTATTTCATGTTCCAGTGCTGTCTTTGGTGCACAAATATCCAGGAGTCTGAAAGATGGTATTAGGTGGGCTCTTGTGGCCACCCCTCTGAGAGATTATCTCCAGTATCTGCGCTGGCAAACTGAGACATAGGGATCTGGAAGTCCAAGGTGAAGTGTGGAGTAAAGCTGTGTAGCCCAGGTAACAGGGTATTAGTCACTAGATTGGACAACTCATCTCTGTTGAGTCTCATCCTTCACGTTACCTGTGTTCCCTGGGATAGAAAACCAGTTTACTTGGCAGTTGTGCTGCTCCTGCTTGCCCACATTGGTGCTGATCATTAAAGTCCACTGGATGGTGATGAGGGAAGTTCCCTCCATTCAGGAGTGGGCCATCTGAGTGGTGTAGCCCGTATGGTCCTTAATAAGTCTAAAGCACATTAAAAATGCTACCTTTGACCCATCTTCAACTGGCCCCTAAAAATACAGCTCCTTAATTGCACGGTATGTGTTAAAGCTAATCAAATAGCGAGGAAATACATGATTATTATTCATAAACCACAAACTATTTCAATGTTTTCCTTCACTATGGTTGGAAAGGATATGTTAGAATGAGTTCTGTTCAGCCAGAATGCTCCTGTCACAAGGAGGAGTTTACATACATCCACAATCATTTCAAAGAATACTGAATAGTTGCCTTTTTCTTACAGCTCTCCTGTTTTGTTTCCCTGCTTGAAACTTAGCACTGAACAGCAAGATTAGCAATGGCATCTCCCTTGCATATTTGTCACGAGCTTCTCATCTTTCCTTCATTCTCTGAGCCTCACAAACAAACCAGAAAGCAATCAGACACCGGCAAACCCCCGAACAGATAATTAATGTATGCTACAGCTCGATGCCTCTCGCTTAAGTCTTGTTTTCAGCTTTTTAAGTTCCGTATTTTTATCAATCTTAAGACCATAGTCTGTGATTTTCCAGGCCTCCTCATAATGCTGCATTTCAAAATTATATTGTGCAATCTTATGAAATGTCTTGGTTAAAATGTCCCTGCCGGGGCTGCTCATGATGCTGCACAGCGCCAGGGACTCGTCTAACTGCAGGGCCTCGATGTACTCCTTAACTGCTGCTTCTTCCTCAGCCACGGCCAGCAGCAGATGGCCCTTGGAGCAGTGGTCCTCCACCCGTGTTTTCAGGCTGTTGTGGTCGTGCTTCTGGATCACTTTCTCCATATCTTTTAAAGCTCTGTGGTATTTGTTCAGGTGCATAAGGCAAGCTGCCCTCTTTCTGAGATACTTTGGATTGTCTTTGCTTGTCAAGACAGCTAGGGTGTAATAACCAAGAGCCTTCTCATAGCGATATTCTTGAATCAGCGCATTGCCTTCTTGGGCTGCTATCTGTGGGCAGAAAAATACTAAATATTAGTTATTAGAAGCAAAAAAGAGAGTAAATTATCTAGTCTGGACTGGCCACAGGTGGGCACAGAGGCTGAGAAATTTTGGATACTTTTTCAAAAGTTGAAATTGCATCTAGTTTGAGATCATGTAGTTGGTATTCTTTGCATGCAGATCCAGAACTCTTGGATCAATGGGCACTTGCTGTTATCTCTCAGAATATTCCTTCTGCAGTTGTTTACACACCTCAGGAATGAGAGGTGAGCTGAAAAGTGAACAGACCAACTCTAAAAGTAGTCGGTGTCCCCTTCATGAACCTGAATTTCTGCCAGGGTTTTCTCTACCAGGTGACCAGATGGAAACTGCATCTTCTGGTCGATAGACGGTCAGCCCTATCTACTGCCCCACAAATATTTGCATGGGCTAATTACAGAGGTTGGTCTCTACTGAAGTTCACCCAAGCTGTAGGAAAAAATGGCCAACTGATGACTTTGGTAGTCATTAATCTCAAGTGCAAGTGAACCATCTGCCCTCATCTGAAGGGGAAAACAACAAGAAAATAGAGACAGCAGAAAGAGCCACATAATTTTTAGGTTGATAGAGGTCAATAAAGAAAACGCCATTAGAACTATTTGCCTCAAAGGGATTTCTCATTATTTCCCTTCATGGGTAATAAAGCTTTTAACATGCTGCAGCAGAGCAAATACTGAAGTTATAAACAAGGCTGCTTAGGTCTTAAAGAAGGCTGAGCTGAACAAGCTGAGACTTCAAGCACAGGATAAATGTTTCCATCAGTCTCCTTCTACGGAATATCACACGTTGCCTTTGGATGCTTGTGGCCCCTCACAATGCAGCCAGCCCAGCCACTGTCTCCAGAGCCACGCTTGAGAGTCAGCTCAGGTCTTCCAGCCTGTGTGCCTTGTCTTTCTATTTTGCTTGGCTTAGATCAGAATTGATTGCCGTTTGTCTCCGAGCAGTAAACACCAGAAGACAGACCCAGAAGTGTTTGGGAAGAGGGTTGGGTGTTTTCAGAACAGTTTGGAGCAAATCTTTCCTTTACTTGCAGACCCTATTAGGGGTCCACATACCGTGAGGGCAAGTGGAATGGCAACTTCTGCCTTGGGCTGGTGGCCAAATTCTGACACAAGCCTTATAGCTTTTGAGACCCTTTCGTAGGAGTCAGCTCTGGATGTCCCATGGCACGTCAACAGCCAAGAGAGAGCAGCTCCGAGGATCTGGGCAAGGAGCAATCGGTCACGATTTAACCTTTGACATAGGAAACTGAGGGGTTGAAGCTGCACCAGCAGCAAGCAAACTCCCTTCCTCTGACCTTTTGCAGTTTAATAAATTTTTCAGATTCCTATTCCCATGTGGCTCTCCCAGTTGTTTACAAATTTCTTAGCATGGGACCCCTTAGACTATAAATAATGGAAGAATTTTATTGCTTTGTTTTTCATGAAAAAAATCAGTACATCAAGGAGCTCTCCTTCCTCCACCCTTTCCTATTTAGCCTATGTAGAACTATTTTTAGCTTTTCAGACCAGACTCCAGGGTAATTATGACACATTTCTGTAACGCCTGTAATCTCCAAACACTCTAAACTAACGAGGCAGTAATGCTTTTGTTGCAGAGGCTGCTGAGACCGAGGGCTCTTCTTTGCTTCAGCCTCTTTGCTCGTGAGCTGGAGGGTAGCTAGAGCAAGGCCATCGGTGGGGTTTGGGGCACTAATTCTGTCTCAGCTTTTTTGCTCTTACTGAGACATTCCTTTCACACACAAACTGGAATAACCTTGCAGGCAAAAGGAAGTGCTACTGGAAAATCCTTTGAGACACCGAGCAGGTGAATTAACCAATTCATCCCCACCCCAGCAAAGTAAACACTTATCCCCTTGTCACAAACTACATGTGAAAAAGTACGTTGTGATTCTGGGCTAATCAGTTATAAAAGTAAGCACACTCACTAAATGTTTGAAGATTAGAGAATATGAAAAGGCTCTCAGGTGCTTGAGTCCAAATGTTTATTCAGTTGAACAAGAGCACAATTTTAAAGATTTTTAAAAAAGGAAATTATTTTACTTCCAACACTGGTATTGAGTCCCATTCTTGAATTCAGTCCAGCCACCCCTGTTCTCTCAAGTGGCAGAGGAATCTCATGATAAATAAGCCACCACTAAGGAGTTTTATTCCAGACCCTGTTCCACAGCTGCAAAAAAAAGGAGACAGAAATAAAGCATCTCTCCTGTTTTAAAGGTTCCACTAATCTGTGGCACCAGGGAGGTCCTAATACCTCAGTGTGGTTTAAGCTGTACAAAAATTAGTTTGTTTTTTTTTAATTCTCTCTCCTTTTTTTTTTTTTTCCCCTCTATTGCCAGCATAAGAAAACCTCTCCTGTGATTTCTCAGAAAGCAGCATGGGTGGACGTAGCTGTAAGATGAGTGATGCAGCAGCAAGGGAAATTCAGCTCTAAAACGTATCTTCATTTATAGACACCTCCTTAGGGCCTCCACAGACACATCTTGATTGTACCTTTATCAACTTGATACAGTGAAAGATTGCAAATTGGCTGTAAAATCCTCAAACTCTTTCCCACAAGACTGAACTTTTTACATTATTCAGAAGAGAGGGGCTCTTTTCTCTGTAATGGGGTATGTCTGGGGACCAGTAAATTAATACTTGTTTACTTATATCCTCCTGCTGTTTTGCTAAAATGCATACAAAGTACTCCTCTCAAGATGCATTAAGTACATCAGCATGTTGTTTGTTTTATAACCTGGGAGAAAGCATAACAATATAGCTTCTCACCAGGGCGCACACGATCTACAAATTGAATAAAAGGAAGCAAACGGATTCTCAGAACACGGAGCTTCTGGGTAATCAGACTTGCAGATGCTTGAGTGAACGTTAAAACTCCTCACCACCAATCTGACCTTATCCTGTCTTATTATTGGAGATGCTTTCTCAGAGATGGATGCACTTTGGAGGTGAAATTCGAAAAAATACTGAAAAACACATACTTGGGTGGACTAGAGCAATGTGCCGTTCTTGTGTCAAACAGTTTTAGCAAAGAATGCCACCACTCACTCAAAGGCTGGCCATTTTATAAAGATGTGAATATATTTAAATTTCTAAACGTTACACAAAAGAGCAAGAAAAGGATTGAAGTATTTAAATGCGATTGAATCAGCCCCTTCAGTTTCACTTCACCGAGAAAAGGAACAAAACGTGAATTCCCCTGCCCCAGAAGCCAGCTCTGAGCACCATGTAACTCGCCCAGAGCACAATACCAGCAGAGATCTTGTTAAAGCTCCTGCATTTTAGTGTTGGGATTCAGCAGGTCTCATGCTAGGGAGACCGACAAGAAATTCCCCCAGGTGGTAAGAAGTCATAATGATGAATTATTAGAGACTGAAGCAAGGTCACTGCAATGAAAGAAGTTTGGATTCAGCTCCCTGTTCTGGCTGAAGTGAAGGCTGGAGGAAGAAGCCAATTTATTTCTTGTTCATCTGATAAATGCTCTTCCCACACACGTCTCTTCAGGATAAGGCAGGGAAAATCTCTGCAGCCTAATACTGCTTCCATTTCTTTCCCTGCTGAATTCACAGATGTGGCATCAAAAAAAAAAGGATGGTACCTGAGTGAGATGCTGCTGTTGCTTGGTGTCTACAAAGTTCAGGAGAAACCCCAGCTCCTTTTCATCTTTCTTAGCGAGGATGCTGAGTGAGCGAGCTGCCCCTGGCACATTCCTCTTCTTCATCTGCAGCACAGTGAGTCTTGCACGAGCTAAGTCGTCAGCAAGAGAGTGGCCAAATGCTTCCTGAAGGTGCTCAGAGGCCTCTTCATACCTTCCTGTTGGTTAACACCAGTACAAGCTATATAACCCATTCCATGTGGAGAAAGAGACATCAAGAAAACTTACTAAAGCAGGACTTAGGTATCCTGTCCGCATCTAAAGGTAGTAATTACTTCATGCTCTTTCCCAAAATGTTTGCAAACTTCTCTTGAAAAGTACCAGACAACAATACACTTGCCATTTAACATTCACTTTCTTTGCATTTACTGTTCATTCTCCTAGTTTGATCACTTAAGTAAAAGTTAAGTTAAAGAATGGGAACTTACCATTTACAATCAAAACATCTGTATAGAAGATGTGACACTGTGCCTCCTTGCAAATTCTAATTAGCACTTTTCCAATCATGAGAAGATCCCTGAGGGTTTCTTCTTTTGAGAGGTCTTTAGTAGCAACTAGCTCAGTCAATGCAGTCCTGCCATGCTGAAGAAGCCACTGAGTGATCAACCCTCGGGCTTCATGCCTTAAAGAAAGGATTGCTGGGATCACTACTCCTGCCTCCACCTTCAGTGCTGAGATCAGATCTTGCACGGCCTCCTATGGGAAAACAAGACCAAAAAATGATTTTTTTTAATAATTTATAATGTATTCTTTCGGGTGCTTTCAGTTGTCTGCTGTCCCACAGGTCAGCTCCAGCCTTTGGAAGCTCTTTGCTCTCCCCTGTCCTTGTGCTACAACCTTTCCATTTGCAAAGCTGCTATAAGATCATAAGGACAGGTCTGAAAAGCTATTTGCAAAGTGTTTTGAACAACAAGAGCAACAAGAAAGCGATGTTGTGAATGATGAAGTGCAAGCAGGATGGGGCTCAGCCAGGACAAACCCGCACAAATCCACATACCAATTGGAGATGCACCATTTCCAATTCAGTGTAGGGTCAGTCTGGTGGCCACATTAGGTCAATAGACATATTAGAACCAGATAAACCAGGCAAACATCTGCCATATTTCCAGGCAAACTCCAAATAACACTAATTGCACACGTGAACTTTTCACAGATGGAGAGCGAGGGACTCATGAAATCTTGGAACTGTTTTTCCTCTTACTGCTAAATTTCATCTAACACAACATCATGTCATGAAACTGAGATCAAATACAGGGGAGAGTTTGCAGCATTGCAAATCAATGTGTGGCAGTGGCAGTAAGGTTGATGGTTAAAGTCTAGTCTGCTCTCTAGACTTGGGAAAGCAAATCGGTAACGTCAAGTGGGCTACTCGTACACCCAGCCAAAACAGAGCCTTCCCTGACCAAATCAGCAGCACATCCATATAGTGATAATACCTTCTGCTGCTTCAGAGCAAGGTAAACGAATCCTCGTCCACTCAGAGCTTGCACATTCCTAGGGTCCTCCTTTAGGATGGCATTAAAATCAAAAATAGCAGTTTTCTTCTGGCCAAGGCGCCCATAACATCGAGCCCTGATGAGAAGGCAATCTTCAGCGTAACCCCCTGGGAGAGAGAAACGCAGCCATTGTTTACTGGGAAGGTCTCACGTCCACTGCTGTAAACCAGGGCACTGCTCCCAGCGTGAGCAGACCCCGGAGCCCCAGCGAAGGGCTTCACAGCAGCTCGGGGAGAGTGATGTGGTAGTTCTACACGTGTTACAGCGACTGCAGGAACAAAAACTTCTGGAAATAGCTAAAAAGATGTATGTATATTTATATTTACAGAAAAAAACCCACCAATTCTAACAGTGATTTAAAGAAACAAAGGGAACTTTGATGACAGCAGTTGTATGGCTGCAACTTGATTTATAACTGTAACTGTCCTACCATGACTCAACTGTAACTTTCCAGACAGGAACCACACTGTGCCAGGCACACCAAAAACACAGGCCCCACTTCAAAGAGTCTTCAGTCTGGTTAAACACGCCAAAAAAACACTGTAATAAAAAATTGAATGGATGGAAAATGTAACAGAATGAAAATCCTAAGATCACATGGCTCAGCTAGCTCAAGCGCTTCCTGGTTTCTAACACAAACAACTATACATGTTGATCAACACTGGCTCTCTTCAAATAGCTATGGTTGCTTTTCTGACTGCTTCAAGGTCTCAGCAAGAGTGGGTCTCCTCAGGAAAAGCCAAAGGAAGCAAAAGGAGTAGCCTGCAATTAAGTACTCGACCTTCCCACGCAAGCAACTTTGTTTTCTACCTTCTCTGGGATACCTCAGCTCAGCCAGCCGACAGCACAGAGACATTCCATGTGTGCCAGTTGCCTTTCAACTACTACTATCACTTTTTTAGGAGGTCTGGAAGGCTTTACCCTTTGTTATTCTGCCCTAAAGTCTTCGTGCATTTTCATGGGGACCTCTAAAAGACATCATTGTGGTGCTGCCGCCCCGGAAAGCAGCAAAAGGAAGATGAGGCTATTGCAAAAGGGAGTATCTTTGTATCTCCACATCTATCCCTCCACCACACCTTTCTCCACAGACATCATTAATGTGCAAAAAATGAAGGCAACCTACTAATGACATGACCATCATCTCAAATTCTGAGCTGGATTAGGATCCAATTCATTAGAAGGAATCCTTGGAGATTTAGTACGAAGGAAAAGGAGCAGGACAAATGAGAGAAGAAAGCTCTAAGGGGAAGATATGTGAGGATGGAGGTGCAAGACCATTTGGCTGTTTTAATAAAGTGGAGTCAGAAGGTACACACTATTTTGGACAAAACAGTAATCCAGGTGGGACTGACTAATTTACTGCCACATTTAGTGTGCACTGGGATTCGTGATACTAAGGGTCTTTTTTCTCTGCTTTCAAACAAGCGCTGCCCAAATGAACACGTGCCGTTGACAATGATGGCCCATTCACTCACTGGTTGCAGAGCATCTATCTTTCTGCCCCGTCCTTTCAAGGCAGTTTTTATGAGGATCTTAGTTTGCCCAGGGTTGCAATCAATAATTGTGCCATCCCGGTGCTGGATGATAAATGATCAGTGCCACTCTAAATATTTTCTCATAGGGAGGCCAGCAAATCTTGCAGCTGCCTGCAGAGGTGAGCCAGCAGGCAGGCTTCTAGCAATCCTTTTACAATAATGAGACTTTTTCTCCCTCCTGATATGTTCCAAAACTTCTGTACCAAAGGTTATTATCACTCTGGAGCTCTATCAATTGGATCCCATAAAGAGAATATCTATTTCTTAACAAGCATCTGTTCTAGAAGGCAAGGAGTTGATAAGCTGGAGTGCAGGGGCTGTGAAATGGAACCATCTCAAACCAATTAACGGGGTATTTTTTCCATTTTCATACACCAATCTCTCTTCTTCTCAATGCTGCGGTCTTAACATTTGCTCAGAGTGAAAGGCAGGCTGCCTCACGAGCATGGTTTTACTTGGAGCATGCCAGAAGCATTTCCATGTTGGCCTGATCTCTCTCCTTAGGAAAAGCTGAGGCATGGAAGTGGCTGCATTCACTCTTTTGCACTGGAGCTACACATTCATTGGTGTGTTGGGACAGGAGGGCATGGGGTTTGCTGCAATGGCTGTATTTATAGTGTGTCCATTCTGATGAAACAGGAGGTACCAAATACATTTTATTGGTAGGAAGGGTTTCAGGGAACTAATTGATGTAACAAACTAAGGCTGAAGCAGGGGAGCCTTCTACTCCTTCACTGCTTGTCCCAAATGGGCTGAAGCTGGCTCTGTTTCAGTAGCTTTTCCAATTTGCTTACCAGCCAGCACCCTCTAAAAGTTAAACAAAATAAATAGGACGAAGGCTTCTTTCTTCTGAAATGGGTATTTCATTCATCTAGATCATTTTGTGAAGGGTCCCTTCATTCACCCTCTTTCACGGACTAACTGCTCACAGGGAGCAAATTTCCCTGTCATTTATCACAAGCTGCGCTTTGATCTCTTTGAGAGACAATTCCATTGTATTTGCAATGAAACTCTCATCTCTTTCTAGATCAAGTTTAATTCTCTGGGGAAACATTTCCAAAAATACAGTCATCCAACCTAGCAGTTGGACAACAAGTTCAAAACGCCCTGACCTTGACATCACCAGGCTTCTGGCTTGCCTCAGTCACCTGTGTGCAGAGCTACTTACTGAAAAACCAAGTTCTATAAAAGGAAAAATAATTCTGTAAGGTGTCCTTGAGACATTTCCCTGTATTTTGAGCACTTACCTGTTGCTGTGATAAAACAGCCTCCCTACATTAAGTACAGAAGAATGCCCTTGCCCTTCTGCTTTTCCTTCCCCAGTGAAAGAACAGCATTTCACTACTTATCCTAAAAGGGTCTTTAAAACCACGGTAAAGAAGTAAAGCGTGGCACATAAAAAAGAAAATAATCTAATGGCACCACTAACACTGAAATATGTAGTTTATTCAACAGCACAGCCACACTTGTGAGAAAATCTGTGACTAGGCGTATGCAAACAATTATGGTTACACATCAGTTTGTCCAGACCAATTGCTCAGAAGCAACCTACAAGAACCAAACAGTAATTGCAGGCTGATGTTTGGCAGCGGGTCTGCAAAAGGCTGTAAAGCGTAAAGAAGACATACATTGTGTTTCCTGTGCACTCTACACACTGTGTTTCTGGAGCAGGAAAAACGGGGAAATGATTAGATTAGAAGTTTCAAACTGCCAGCTGGAAATAGATGGATTCAGGATGTTAAAGATCTTTTCCAAGTTATAAGGGAATTGTGGGTTCTCTGTGTTGATATGACCTCGTAAGGAGGGGCTTTGCCTGAATTTAGCTCTTAGTGTTTGAACAATGCAATTTAAAATAATCCTCAGGTGTGCTCCAGGAGGGTTTTATGTGCCAAACAACAGGACAAAATCACAAGCTGGGTCTTCTGGACAAGTGAAAAAAAGCAGCTGATGTCCCTGTAGAACTGACCTGAACCTTTGCAACCCTTTTCAAGGAGTTCACAAGCTACTTACAGGACAGTAAGAACTGCAGTCACTGTTTAATTGCACTGTTTCATGGTCTGAGATGAGTTGCTACTTTAAATTTTACCCTACTTTTGGCCTGTCTTACAAAAGTAGACTTACAAAGTCTATTGTTTCAATCTTCCTACTGGGGAAATGGGAGATGAGAACTGGTGGGACACACTTGCCTACCCACTGACCTGATTTCCCATAGAAGTACATCTCCTGTCAGTATGTCAATAACCCTACCTGCAGCGATGATGGCAAAGGAAAGGTAGGCAATGGCCTCTTTGATGTCAGCATCCTCCTGTCTGTCCTTCAAGATGGTCAGCGCTCTGAAATGGCAGTGAGTTTGCATCAACTTCCTGTCTTCGTCTTTGAAGATGTCCATGATTGGCAGGAGGCAGGAGGTATCTCCAATTCTGATCACCTTCTTTAGCAGCTTAGCAATGTGAGAGGAAAAGGCAGAAGAGAAATATTGGTATGGAAAGATAAATGAAGTCATGCTAAAGCTGGAAACGTTACTGTCTGTTGAGACAAGTATTCTCTTACCCAGTGCCTGACGTATCTTTATCCCAATTCCCTATCAGTTTTGCTATTTTTATTACAGATACAAGTGTCTGGGTGCTGACAGGCAGGTGGGACAAAAACATTTTGAAATTTTCAGTGACACATATTGCATGTGTTGTATCTAGAGCCTGTAGCAGGAGCTGCAGATAGGAATCTAAATTCTAAGGGCAACATACGCACTCTAAGAAATCCACATCACTCATGAATAGCCTTCCCAAAGGCAGGAAATTATATAAAATTTATATTTTTCATAGGGAGTAGTGAAGTGGTGACAATAAAACCTTTCCCTTTACAGCCAGTAAAATTTATATGGAATTTTAAAAAATGCAATAGTTCCCTCTGATGGCAGAACCTGGTAATTCAGTTTTGTAATCCTCAGTAGGAAAATGAACATGTTGGAGTCTCTTTCACGGTTTCACGACAAGTCATTAGCCATTAAAGACAGAAAACTGCAGACTGATATTTAATCTCCTGGTTTTGTTTCTTTCCCCACCCTCCCCTACAATGCTTCATTAGGATAATCAGTTAGGTAGTAGTCCTGCCTGCTTTTCTTTAGGGAAAAATTACCAATCCCATCAATATTGTCACCAAGGGCAGGATGCTCAGTCATGCTCGGCCTTGTTAAAGTCTCTGATGAAAAGTGCTATTAAATAGCATGTGATGGATGGGCTGTATTTAGCTGGGAGTCCTTGTGTGGCCTGTGCTACAGACAAAAAGTCCCTCATATTCTACTATGCATCTTCTGTATCAGCCAAAAGGTCTGTCGATCCTCTTCACTGTTCCATCATGGGGTCATTCTCTAGTTCTCTCTGCTAGCCAGGTGCTCCTTACCTGGTTGCCATCATACATGAAGCCTTTCTTCAGTTGCAGAAGCGCGAGTCTAGCCAGGATGGGAGACCTTTGTGGATTTTTGGAGAGTGCTAGTAAGAGGACCTTGTGAGCTTCTTCTACACGGCCTATCTGGTACAGGGCATCAGCACAGAGGATCTGCGACGCTTCATCAGAAGTGTCCAGCTCCACCAAGAGAGAAGCCAGCTGGTAAACCCCAGGGGCATCTCTGGAGGGGAAATAAAAATAAATAAATAAAAGAAAAAAAAGAAAGATCACCTTGAAGTAGTGAAGTAGTGAAGAGTACCTGGGGTAGTATCATACAATACTTAGAAAACGAAGCACTGAAACTTTTATGTTTAAATAGCAGCTTGTGAGCAATCTCTGCCAAATTCCCTCTAGCACTTTGCTTGCTCCTACCTTAGCCCAGTTGGTACATCACGGATTAAACTCCACAGATTTGGCTACGCAGATTCCATCGCATTCTGACGTACCAGCAAAACAGTACTTTGCTGGAACAGCCACAGCTGTGAGGTTATATTTCACCCTTTTATGTTTATTATGAATATTAAACAGTTCTATATCCTTTTCTCAGGAATATATCCTTATCTGAAGCAAGTACTCTGCTTCTCAAGCTGCTCTCTTTCTGCTAGAAGTCTGCACAGCCCTGTTTCTTTTTTTGGCCATGAGCTGAACTGCCTCTCAGTTACCTCTTCTTCTGGAGCATCTTCTGTCCCTCTTCTTGGAGAACCTTTAGCAGCAGTCCTCTTTGGTTCCATGGCACGTAGGACTTGATTGTGAAGATGGTTTCTTCCAGCTTTAACTGGCAAGCTGTGATATAATCCAGAGCTGTCAAGTAATGGCTGCCACCAGAAATCCGGACAAGTCCTCGCCCACATAAGGCTTTAATGCAACTGTTAGGATGGGGGGAATCGTGCTCAATGACTTTTTGGAAGTCTTGCAGGGCTTGCTGATGGTCATGAGTGTGGAGGGAGCAGAATCCTCGCAATGCTAAGAGAGTATTGCAGTAAGTTTTCTGCTCTGCTGCCAAGAGGTGGTCACAGATATCCAGGGCAGTTCTGATGTGGCCATGCAGGAGATGGCAGTCCGCGAGCCGAACACTGAGCTCACGTTTGGATCCTGGGGAGATCTGAAGGAGGAACTGGACTGTCTGGATGACAGAAGGGAGCAGCTCAGTACCACGATTGCCTCTGAGTTCAGTCCGAGTACGCACAGCCTCCCTGTAGGCTGCAAATTTCACCTCCAGGACAGTTCTAGCCTGTTCTTCAATCCTCTCAGCGTCATGCGGCGAGAAAAGCTCTTCAAAGTGTTTCATTGCCTGGGCAGGGGTTGCTGCAAAGGCTTCTCCTAAATCCTGCATCATTTCCTGCATCCGTCCACCCAAGAAGAAATATGCAGCAGCCCGTTCCAAGAGCAGACCCAAAGTGTTCTCATCTCTGAGATTATTATCATCTGAGAAACCCTTGAGGGCCTTGCTACAAACTTCCACACACTCCTCAAATTTGCTTTTTTTAAAGAGATAAGCTGCCTGCACCCTGCAAACACAGATATCATCCGGTGCTACTGCAGACAGGAAGTCATAGCAGTTGCCCAGCCACTGGTCCAAGGAGCTGCAGTCTGGGCTTTCTTTCTGACATGTTGAGAGATAATTAGAGAAGGCTTGGATAATCTGTGGCAAGTGTTCCCTTTGCCTGGTACACACGTAGGCCACTGCCTCAGACCGATCCATCACAAAGGCCTGGATATAGTCCGCAACTCCTTTCCTAAGTTGTTTTCCTGACAGCACCCATGCCAAGGCCCTCAGCAGCAGCAGTTCCACTAAACACCTTGGGTTTGCCTTGAGCAGGGTATTGCATTTACTCACCACCTCCTCCCAGCATTCTCGCCTGAGCAGGGTCTCCAATTTATATACTGCGGACACCACATTTTCAGGACTTAAGGTGGAGAGAAAGATGGCAGCTATTCCCACGCTGAGGGAGACAACAGCCAAATTCTTGCTCTGGATTTTGGGAATCTGACTCTTGCCTTTGCACCACATCTCCAGGGTGTCGATCACCTTCTCCCAGAGCCCTTTGTCTAAGGACTTCACTTTCTGTAGTGCTGTGGGGGCACTGCAGCTGAAGGCAGCCGTGTAGAAAGCAGTGGCTATCGGTAACTCCTGCTGCACAAGATGGTGGTTCCCTTCTTCGCAGAGCAGTGCAGCAAGCTCCTGAGGTGACATTTTCTGCACTTTTTTCTTCACCAAGTAGCATCACACATGTAATGTGGTTCCTGCCTGTAAAAGAGAAGGTCAGCAATGTGCAAGGCTGTGGAGCACAGGTTTTTTTCTTGGCGGGTGCAGCTTTCCTACTGACAGCCACAAGCAAGCCTAGGTCCTGTGAAAAGCCAGCGTTTTGTCACTGAGACTTACTGGGGAGCAAAGCCAGGAGAAGAAACACTACAGAGGTTCTTAGTCCACTGTCATTTAACATTGGCCAGAAAGCAGGCACACAACCCTGTCAGTGTTCCATGCCCTATGGACTGCCCACAATGTGGGGCTGGGGGTCCTACAAGGCTTTGTCCTCCTAGGCTGAGATGTTAGTTTGATACATTTTTAATCATCAGATGGTATGTCAATGCTGGTGATGGAAATGGAGGGAAGAGAACAGCATCTTGATACTTTGCCCACCACTTCCCTTTCTTCCTCTGCCTTGAAAGAAAAGGTGCACCGTCCCCCTGTTTTCACCTCAGGAGTCAGTCAGGAAGATGGGATTCAGTGCTGGGAGAGCACCTGAGCTCCACAGCCTGTCCCCACACACCTGGGGCCTATCCCTCCCGGCTGCAGGGTTCCGGAGCGCCGGAGATGGCCGGCGGGGCGCGGCTGCGCGGCAGAGAGCACAAATACCTGAGAGCGGGCCCTTGGCGGGGTCCGGCGCGAGCCTGTGAGGGGACCCCAGCACGGCCTTCTCCCGCCGGGGAGCTCGTGAGGTGAGGTGAGGTGAGGTGAGGCGAGGCGGGCGGAGCTGAGCTGAGGCGACGCACCGTGAGGCGAGCTCAGGTGAGGTGATGGCAGCCGTGGACGGGACGGGGAGCGGGGGACGGGCGCCCCGTTGCCTGGAGACCGCAAACACTGGCGGGGAGCGGGCAGCCGCCTCAGGCCTGCGCGGCGGCGGGAACCATGCAGCCTGCCTGCCGGTGCCGGGGACTGCCTCTCTCTTCCCAGGACCCGTGAGGAAAACCGCGGTTCAGACCGTGGTTTCGGTCCCGGGGCTGCTGTCCCGCCGCCGTTGTGGCCGGCGGTGCGAGCCCGGCCTGGCCGTCTCACCGCAGAGGACATGGCGGCGGGCGGGAGGGCAGGAAAGGGACCGTTACCTGAAGGAAGGTGAGGTGGGCCCTTGCCCCCTCGGCGGCACTGGAGGAAGCGAATTGTATGGTTACCAAAAGCAGCAAACTCTGCTTGTGGCGCGGCCTATGATTTTAACATCGTTTTTTAGTAATAAAAAGTGTTTTTAGTGGCAAATCACTTGTGTTTTTAGGAGTGTTTAGAGCTGTGGTGTTTCTGTAAGCCAGGGCCATTTCTGAAGTCCGGCCTTCTCCTTATCCATGTTCTTTGACATTCAAAAGAGAAAAACCCTCTATGATTAATAGAGACTTTTTGCCATTTTATTAAAGAGTTTGTCTATTGCTTTGATTTGATTACTTTCACTTTAATTACCATAATTAGCCATCATGATATAATTTAGCATTGCTGTCACATCAGGCCACAGGTGATATTACCAAGAAAGACTTGAGGGCATAAAATGCAATGGTTCTGAACTAGAAATCACATTAAAAGGAGCTGGGCTGATCAAATGCCTGTGCCTCTTGGCCCCTCCGCTGAGGTTCAAGCGCAGCTTGTGGGAATAAAAACGAGTCTGGTGCCTTCAGTGGATTGTGGTCCAGGCTCCAAAAATCATTACCCATAATTTGACTTTGCTGCATGACTGAGTGGTGTGGAAGTTGCTTCCAGCCACGTTTTGCCTTGTAGATACAAAGAACGTGGGGGATGTCAGTGTCCTCTATTCATCATTTCTAGCATAAAGAGTCCCAGTTTAGTTAAGAATCCAGTGTGCTCATTGCTATACGCGTGTCCTGGTTTGAGGTAAAACAGAACCAATTTTCTGTTTTACAGTTTTACTGTTTAGCTGGGCCTCTTCTAACTAACTAAAGTCTGAAATTAACAGCATAGTGTTCAGAAACTGTTCTCTCTCACAGTGATAAGACCTGATTATACCAAGGAATGGTATGCAGAGAGGCCCTTGCTTAAACTTATTGCTATCACAACCAAGGTCAGGTAATTTTGTTATTTGCCCCATTGGAGGGTGGGAAGTGGAAAGCATAGAGGGGTCGTACCTGTAGGGAGGAGCGGCCAGGACAGGTGACCCAAAATTGACCAACTGGGGTATTCCATCCCATCTGCATCATGCTCAGTATAAAACCTGAGGGATCAGAGGGTTGAGTTTTTCTTCTTCAATGGCCAACGTCTGAGGAGGACCCTGTCTGTCTGTCTGCCTCTGATCCCGATTTGAGCATTCCTGACTCCAGATCAGGAATCCAATTCCTGTCAATCACCGAGTCCAGTCTGGGACTTTTCCTGATGCCTGCTGGCACGTGATTATCATCCTGGGAGCTTCATATGGTTTTGTAGATATTGTTTCTGTTTCATTATTTTCTTCCTTTTGTTTTAATTTTAGAATTAATACTTCATTAGTTTTGCTCATTCTAAACTTGTAACCCTCCTTATCCTCTTCTCCCATTTTCTTGGGTGGGAGGAAGGGCCCTCTGTCAGTCTGATTTTGGTAATTTTGGCTGAATCCACAACAACGTGGATGTTGTCACAACCTGTATGTGGAGAGGCAGCAGCATGAAGAAATAATTTTGTTGACTTATGGTTATATAAGCAGGTGGTATGAATACAGCCAATTTAAAATTGTGCTCCAAGCCTAAGCTTGGATTAATTCAGGTTCCTAACTTCAGTCCTCAAAGGAATGAGAGAAACAGGATCTACACGAGTTGGGTGCTGATGGAAAGAGAGAGTATCTTTCTGGTGGAAAGGAGCGTGGCCTGGTGTAATGCTGGAGGAGTATGAATAGAGCCCAGTATGAAAACCCGTTATTGTAAGTGGTAGAACTGGCAATGTAACTTAGAGACCCTGGCTCCTAACGTTTTTCTCAAGCCACCAGAGAATTTGCTGTTTGTCCCATGGGGTAGGTATGGCAAGAACTGTTTCTAGGATCATAAAAACGTGTGTGTAGAAAGTGTGGAGATGTTTATCTAAACATTAAATATTAAGTGTGTGACACACTCATGAAATATTAAGTATACTCTTCATGATGTCTTTGATTACTGATAAATTTTTAAAGGGAGGTGGGTGGGCAGGGGGTAAACACGGTACAAGTTGGGGGGCTTTGCAAAGCAGGAGATGGACTAAAACATGTCTGCAGTAATCCTTTTCAAAGAGAGCTGAGAAATCCTGCACTTGTTTCTTTGAAAGGATCTCGGTGCCTACAGCATGTGTAACAAGCCCCTTCCCTTGAGGCTTTTAAATGCTAGGTGTAGCTAGGACTTAGGGTGAGAAACCAGTTATATGTGCATTTGGTGCAGAAAACTTGGCTTAAAGATGACAAGGAACTTTGATAGGAAGGAGAGTAATGGAGTAGAGCATTAGTAACTGGCAAAAATATCTTTGATTTATTTGACTAACATTCTCTATGCTGAGCTGTACTTGGGGTTGGAGAGCAGGCACCAAATTCTGCCCTTATTGAGGCTGGTATATGCATGTGGGCTGAGGAAGGAAGGAGGCTTATGCTAAATTATGCAGGCTGGGTGAGTGACTGCTCCGCAACGCTGAAGTCAAGAAGCTCTGGAGATGTACTAAGCCGCTAAGCCGCACGATGGAATTTCATCCCTAGGCGTATTTAGTTCCACACCCACGGTCTGCCAGGAGAGTTAGGCTGTTGTCGAACTGAGTGAGGATATTCTTCTCTGGTGAAGGAAATCTGCACCCCTGGTGCTGTATCCCCATGACCACAGCTGCTGCTGTTCCTTTGGTTTAGAATAGCAGATTTCAAGTGGAGACCTCTGTGCTTTGTTGCTTACAGATCTACTTCCTAACGTTGCCTGCTAGGAAAGTGTGCTGGGGATGTTTCCTTTCAGGATGTTAAAGTTCTCGGCCGGCCTTTTACCTGCTGTTCTCTGTGCACTATGATAGACTGCTGTTTGCAAACCTTTCTGCACCCCAGGTAATCACAGAAGTGTAACTCATTCAAGGGAAACTATAAGGTGATGAAATCAGTGTTTGTAAAGAGCTCTGAAATATGTGGCTGAGAGGTGGCATACGTCAGGGAAGAAGTGTGAGCCTTGTCATTGTGTAGTCTGACCCAAGTACTCTGGATCTGCTTGAGTATTACAAAATTTACCCCTTTGTGTAAGCTTGTCAGTAAGGCCTTGAGGAAGTGACTGTCTTAACTTTTCACTTGACTTGACCTGGCTTAAATATACAGTCATGTTAATACATTAAACATCCTGGCACACTCTGAGTGCATAAAGGTATATGGTCCCAGAAAGCCAAAATATGGTCCCAGAAAGCCTCTTTGTGCACTGGGCTGTTTTCATCTGTGTTCACCCCAATAAGAAAGATAATATAAAGGATTCTAGGGCTCCTTGATCAAAAGTAGGATTAAGATGCACTTGAGCAAGATTACAAGAAAAAGGTTGTTGCTCCATTAGAGAAAGAAATAATCCCTTTGTTTATTTTCTAGAGATTAAAGCAGTAACAGCAGAAAACCCCCAAAGGTCACCACACGTATTTTGTTGTCTCGGTTACTGTCTATGATTTAACTGTGGGATTCTGCAGTGCAGTCGCATAATTTAATCAGTTCTTGTGCTGGGAGTCCTGAAGCAGGTCTCTGTGGGAGGCAGTGAAGTAGATCTGCTTACTCTGCAGACAGATAGGTGTGCTTGACTTTTAGCAAAAGGTTCATGATGTGACTGAAGTGTTCCCAAGGAGTAATAGAAACTTTGAAGTTTAGCGGCTGAAGCTGCATGTGGTCCTTGAATACCTGTGAGGTGTTCAGTCTTCTGCAAGGCTTCAGCTTTCCTTGTCTATGCCTGTAGGTATGATGTGTATGACTCTTAGTAATAATTACCTTTAATAAGCTTGCGTTCAATTGAAAAACAGTTGTCTTGACTGAAAAGGACAAGCCAAATATGGCATTGTCTGAGGCCTGAGAAGGAAAAATTCCCTTAAAGCAGTTAGAAGTTAGTCCAGCTCCAGAGTGTGTGTACCAAGTCTACCCCTTAATGAAGTGTCATCTGTGTTCCCCTGACGCTCACGAGCCAACACGACTGTCGCCCTCTGATGCCACATCCTCTGATACAAAAGCTCACGGGTAGAAATTTCTGGCTGAAATCTCCTGCCCTGAGTTATTTCAGTACCATTTCCCAGCCCAGCTTTGCAAGCACAAGATTTTCTACATGGAGACTGCTGAAATCAATAGCAGTTGTGTGATGTATAGTTGGAGTAAGCATAGTCTCTCAATAGAAAAACGCTTCAACATCTACTAGATTTCCCATCTCTTCCACCCTAATAGTTAGCCAGCCAGGCTGATTTTTCAACTTGGCACCTCTGTGTCCAGCAATGGAGTCATCAGAATGGGTTTGCTTGAACAAAGTCCCCAGAGCACCAAGCAAGTGGTAGTCCCAAAAAAGTAGCCAGGCTCTCTGCTTCTATTCTTCCTAGAGCAAAATGGCTGTTATCAAATTTTGGGTTTGTGATATGTTGTTTACCATGTTTATTTAGGATTATAAGATTTTGAGGCCATGGATGGTGCCTGGTATGAGTCTGATGGGCTGATTCTCAGAAGGGATGTCCCAGCACTGCTGTAATGTGAAGAATAACCAACTGAGGTATAAAAAAGGAAACTTACAATATCTCAGTAGAGACACTGCTGACTCAAATTAGTGTTAACCAGCCTGCTTTATTCTTCCTCTGTTAGTGTTGAAACTTACTGCTTTTATTTCCTCTCATTCCTTCCCTACTTTACAAACAGGGATAAGAAAACATTGTTAAGGGGTCACTTATTTGGTTACACTAAGTTTCCAACTCATAGTGGTTTGAACTAAGTTTATCAACCAGCCATGGAAACATTAATCACCCAGAAAAATAGCACACAGCGAAATGACTTTTCAAAATGTCGTTGGTATAATTATCATCTTGGCCATTACATTAAATGCCACCATTTATAACTGTTATGTTTAAGTATGCAAACAGTAATTAACTTGGTAATGAACTGAGGACCCCTGTGCCTCTCTTCCCTCAGCTAATTTGCATGTTAATTATCATTAGCAACCAGGGAAACAAGTTATAAACAGCTTAATTAGCAGCTTAATCATTTTTACAAGGAAACGTGCTGCACTTTGATACATGAGCAAGAGTTAGATTAATGAAGTCAGATGAGCATGTTTTTTCGGTGCCGTTTCCCAGTGCAGCACCGGGCTTGTACCTGAGCCATGGGGGTGACACACGTGTGCACACACACACACACATGTACGTGTGCACACTCTGCTCCAGGTGTCCGTGCTCCCTTTCACAAACTGGTTTTGTTTCTGCAGGAGGCTCTGTCAGCTTTCTGATGGGAACTGCCCTTCTCTTCCCTGCCTGGTAGCAAATAGTTATGTTTAACAGACACTAGAAAAGCCCCAAATTCCAGCATGGTCAACCAAAATGCCACGAGTCTAGTTTTGATAGCAATCCTTGTTTAATCCTGTTGTTTCCAAGCCCTCTTTGCTGTAAATTTGATTCCACTTCTGTTCCCTGCTTCAGGCAAACCTTTTGGACCATTGGCACTGTTTGGGACGTGGGGACTGAGCTTGGCTTCCTGAATAACATTAATTGTGGGTGTCTGGGGATTACTCCACATCAGTTTGCCAAGAGCGCTTCTCATTTGATCAAGAATCAATCATTTGATGAAAGGCAATAGGAGTTTTGTCATAACATGAGAACGCGTTGTCCAAGGAGGTTGCAGAATGGAGATGGACTGTGATTTTAGGAATGACTTGGGTATATAGTTGATTTGGGATGACTTGGGTATATAGTTGATCCTGCTCCAGGATAGAATACTGTCTGTTCTACCCTGAAAGCAGACAGTTTTCTCTGATGTGGCTACAAAAACATCTGGGGTGGGAGTTCTGGAATCTGACAAAACTCATTTCAGTGCAGGTTTGATCCAAAATCAGGCTGGCTTCCTTATTCCGCAGGTATCTAGGGATTCTCTCCATCATGATAAAGATGGTCATTGTTATGATGTGTAAAGAAATACATGCTTGCACAAAGTTAGACTTAAAAGGTGTTACAATCTTGATGTGACTTCTGTTACTGGTGATACACAATGCCTGTCCTTCTGCCGTGACAAACCATTACCAGTAGAGGGTACCAGTGCACTGTTTGTAAGGAAAAAAATTGTCATTGGGAAGCTTTTCTTTAAATTATGTTTTTATTTTGTGTGATCAACTGGGGCAACACAAAAGCAGGAAGCTGCTACCTTGTGAGTCTTGTGAGTTCAGCACACAGAATTTGCCTCAAGTGACTGCTTGTGAACTCCTGACCCTACAGACAGACCGCAGTTAATGGTGGGGGGCTCAAATATATTTACTTCTTATTTTGTTGTTTTTTTTTCCCCTCCACTCATAGACAAAGATTTGGTTTTGCACTTTTGAATTTATCTGCTGGCACGTTAGTGGCTCTTCTTTGAGGTTTGTAAGGATGGGTAAAATTTGGGAAGTTCTCAGCTCAGGTGGGCTTTGAGTTGTTATACTGGAGGATAAAGAGGTTGAGTGAACTTGGTGGAGCTGAGGAGAGTGGTGTTTCTGGGTGTGGATGAAGTTGAGTGAGATCTTACACTGCAGGGGCAGCTTTCAAACTAGGACTAAGAATTTAGCAAAAAAATTTTCCCCTTAAGAGCGTGTGTAATTTATAATATTGTGGAGCACCTCTGAAGAATGGCCTCCAGGTGCTTTGGGTTTTGCATTTGCAACTGTTCTGCCTCCCAAAAATGAACCACAGCCCCGAATCACTGTCTGTGCTGAATGCTGTAATGCAGCCCTGTTCCTGTCAGCTTGGCCACTGACAACAGTAGAACCATCCTTCGGGTTCCAAGAGTTTGTTTGGGTAGCTTTGACCCCAGAGATGCTATCCGCCTTGTGCAGTAGTTGAGAAGATAACCCAGGTCACGCTTTGAGAGTCCTGGTGTCACTTGGAGTCTGCAAAAGCCCGGAGCTGAGTGCATTTGGAGACAGAGCTAGCTGCTCCCTGCTAGAAGTAGTCCCAGTAGCTCAGGGCTCATCTGCCAAGGGAAGCTTGCAGAAAGTATTTGGTGATCTACCTCATCTCTTAATAGCTGGATGAGATCAGATGCTGGCGATTTATCCCTTTTCCTCAGATACATGGCAATTCTTCTCAAGGTACTCTGCAAATGTAGACATGGAAGATATCTGTTTGGGTAGTTTACCAGCTGAGGTGACGATGGCAGAAGGGTACAGCCAGAAAACTACAGTACTTGTAGGTTAGTGTGTAATTTTCCCAAAGAAAAGACAGCAAATGCCAAAAGGGGAGTGAATTTTTGCATGAGCCAAGAGTGGCAACCCAGTCTCAAGTGCTCCACAGCCCAGCGTGGCTCAAGCGATGGCCCAGCCAGTGAAGCACGGCTGACTTAGACCAGCTGAGGATCCAGCCCAGTGTGTTTTATCTCCTCTGCCACCAGCCCCCATCATTTCCTTGCGAGGGGCGCTGCCCTGCAGAAGGGCAGCCAGCAAAGAGAGAACTTCCTGTGCTGTGTTTCATGAATTCTTTATCAGCCTGTGTAATCAGATAGCATGGCTGGATGTTGATTTTGTTACGGTACCTGGAGCGAATCTCTATATGTTAATTTAAAGCCATAAAACTACAGCTTAGGGTTTCAGCATCCTAACTGAAACTTCCTCTTCTTGGAGGCATTCATGCTACAGCAGAATAATAATCATAATAAAAAAGCAAGATGCAGATAAAATGAAAGTGCATTGTTTAAAGTAACCCATAAATGCCAGGAGAACTCTGACACCTAGTGCCAAGTATGCAGCCGTGCTGAAGAACCTCTCTGGCCTTGCTGCTTTCTTTTTCCAGCAGAAGCTCCATGAGGAGACCTGTCGTTGTCAGAAATGTGGTGTTTCATTTCCCTTGCTTGCGAGTGTCCTCGTTTGAACTGTCCCTGCACTAAGAGCACAGCAGGGCTGTCATTTCTGGTCAATGTGATTGTGATTTAGTTGTCCCTTAGCCATTCTGCTCTTCTGCTGTGGAGGTGCAGCCGAGATCAACCAGAGAACTGAAGAGCAGGATACTTGTTCTCCAGCTGTTAAGCCTGGACCTTGAAAACACACCCTGTCAAGGTGGTTGCTTGCAACTGCAGATCATGCACTTAAGGTCACCTGTCTGTTAGCCAAGAGTGGGCCAGGGGAGCATCATGTGCTGCACCCCTCCAACCAGGGGCCTGTCTCCCAGAAAGACCATTTCTGCTCAGGCAGGGGTATGAGACCTTGTGCTTGGAAGCTGAGCAGCAAGGTTAAGGCAGCACCAGCCTGCTGAGCAGACTGTGCACCAAATGCTAGAGCAGATCAAAGGGAAAAGTAAATCATAGATTGATAGATGCCTTTAGTTTATAAGTTATTAAGCACCAGGTAACAGGTTAGATTAATATTGTGCCTGGAGGTTTCTTTTTTGCTTCTTTTTTTCTCTCTCTCCTTTTTTAAGAATTGGAGAAAACAAAATATTTTTCTAATTAAGTAAATCTACAGTGCTTGCTAATGGGGCCCGTCTGTGTGCTTGTCACAGGGCACAGGGAGAACTGGAATAATGATTTTATTTTTTCATTAAATAGAATTATAGGCAGTTACTCAAAGCAACTGTGAGTCTAATTGAAAGAAAACCATTTCTTCTTAATTTACTTTCACGGTTCTGGATGATAAAAGAGTGTGTTCGCTGGAAAATTAAATAAAAAACACAACATGAGGAAGCTTGAAATAATGTTGCTCAGGCACAGGTGGGCAGAGAGCACAGGAGTTTTCCTGCTTGTTGTTGGAGATTCAGATACTAGTGCTTCCTCTTGCTCCCTAAAATGTGCATTTCTTCCCAAGGGTCCTCCCCAGGGTTTCATTTCAGGTTTCTCCCATTTCACTTTGTGTTCCACTTTGTTCATCCACCTCATTACCTGTGGTGGCTTGTCTCTTGCAGGGCTGCCCCTCTCCCACTGTGACTGACAGCGGTCAGATATCCTCTGTATCCCAAATTATCCCTGACCAGATCAGGCACTGGGATAACCGGGATTAGTGGAAACAGGTTGCGTGGAGAACTGTCTGGAGCACTAGCCCTGCCCTGGGCAATGCTGGACTGTGCTGCTAAAGACCAGACGTTGCTATAGGTGAGTTTGAGAGAAACCAGAGAGAAAATACAACATGGAGGGGTGTGTGTAGACCTACCCCAGGAATTATTCCTGCTGCAGTGTGGGAGATTGTGTCTGTCACACCCCAGACAGAGGGTGTGAAGTTGCACTCAGAGTGGGGACCTGGGACGCTGAACTCCAGTGGGCGCTTTGTGAATATGTTGCTCTATTGTTGACAAGTACAGGCCAGGGCACGGACTGTCCTTTCACTGCTGTTACCAGGCCCTTAGGATCCAAAGCACCAGCACTAAGCTTGTGGAAGCACTTGTCTGCACCCAGGCTTGAAGCACACCTTACAGAGTCACCAACATCTCACAGGTTGGTTGGATTTCTGTTCTCTTACTAAGGCTGCAGTGACCAAATGAGGTTTGATGGCACCTTTCTCAGCCCTGAACGGTCCCGGAAATCTTTAGGTGCTGCACAGTCCCCCTGCACAGGCATGTGAGGGGTTAAGAAAATGGGAACTGATGCATTCCATGGCAAGGGCCCTTATCTGGCCCTGGTGCTGCCTTTGAAAGGGACACATCTGGTAGGGTCGCAGCATCAAGGAATGGCTGCAACACGGACCAGAGGGTCTGTTTCCACTAACCATTTCTGCTACTTCTTACACTAAGTACTTCCTAAAAAAGGCACAGGATAATGTTTCACTGTGGCTGCCGTTAGATTTACGGGGATACCATTTGCTCCAGCTCTTGGATTCACTCAGGCCGGGACAAGATTAAAACCAACCCTTCAATTTCCTTTTTTCTTTAGGAAATTAACTGTGGTTTTTCTGCTAATGAAAGCCCAGAGACACAAGCTTATTCAGGCACTCTGCTGGCTCTGTTTGATATGTCGTCCTCATGCACCTGAAGGAAACAAGAACTTAAGGCAGCTCGTGGCAATTAACACTAAGTATTATTTTCTGCCTTTTATGAATGCCTGGCTATATAAAAAATGCCAGAGAAGGGCATGGACTTGTCGCTTCAGGAAATGCTCAGTCTTCTCTCTTTCAAAATAAAGAAGGAAAAATGCAGTGAAAACCTCTCACGAAAGAAAACCTGGTTTGACTCCATCTGTGTCTGTGTTTCTGTGATCCTGCTACATTACAAAAGTGTTACATTCCAGTTTCATCTTTTTCTTCACATTGTGAAACAGAAACTAAAGAAGTAATTTCAAAAGGACATTGGAATCTGCTGAAATATTTCTAAGAAATGTTTTTGTAACTAGCTTTACTTGAAAAGATCTGCTTCTTGCAAACTGTTCTGCTGCTGATGCCACGAGGCTTCCAAGGGAAAGAACATCCCTCTGCTACTCCTTGCTGAGCTGGGTCAGGACAGGGCAGTCACTCAGGATGATTCAGAGCAGCAGGACAAGGTATTTGTATTTTTTCCCCATCAGAAAACTTAGTTGGGAGTTTTCTGACAAAAAGTGTTTTCACTGGAAAGTGCTGGTTCAGCCAAAATTATTTTTCTTCCATCTCATTCCCAGAAAACACTGGTTTCTTTGTTTCCTTCTGCTGCTGGAGAACCTGGGCCTCTGGGATCAATGGTTCCAATGCTGTCCCAATGCAACCATATCAACTCCTCCCTTTGGAAAATATGAAGCCTTCCAGGTAGTTTGGAGGAGAACTGGACACCATAAAATATCCCCATGGAGACAAGTGAGCTGTGACTCTGGGATCCAGCTGAACCCTGGCTCGTGTTGGCTTTGCAAGAGACTTGCCAAAAGAAGGTTGTTAGGAATTTTTTGTTTGTTTATTTTTCATCAATATCTGAATGCATGGGTTTAGTTAAAGAGAATCCCTGGTCAATAGACTCCCTGTTTTCACTGACAGTAATACACTGCGAGGAATGGATGATCAGGCCCTTTGGAATAGGTCCCTTTTTGGGTTTGGAAACATACTTCCAGTCCAGTTTAAGATGAACAAAACCAAAGGGAAGATGTTGCTTAATCTCCCGTTCTTGTTCATGGGGAGGCTTCTCCCATTTGAACACCCTGCCTAAGCACAAAGGAGAATAAAGAATGTCCTATGAACTACCTGATAAATGCTTCTTTCAAAATAAAGACTTTTTTTTTTTTCCCCAAGCTCTTTAATACCTTTCTAATCTGAAGTACAATTTTTCTCCTCTGTAATCATTATATTAAAATTTAATACCAATTATTAATATGATATACAAATGGCAACCTGTGTATGATTCTAAAGATAGCTGCCTTGCAACCGAGTTGAGTGAGCTTGAACAGGAGAGGGTTTAACCCTTCCCGGCACGCAGTGGGTAGCAAAGGTGCCTGGTGATAGTTGCTACCGCTCAGGGCAAACCTTCAGTGCTGGGAGTTGTGTTGGCTTTTGCAGCAGGGGCTGACCCATTGACTTCCACTCTAGGAAATGGGCATATCTAGCTTTAAAGAGTTTGGTGTTCTGTAGTATTGGAGTGTCAAACATTAGTATAATTACCCACTAAGGAGCCTTAAAAAATGGACTTACCCCCAAAAGGGTGAGGTTGGCTTAAAACCACAAGGTCGTTGTTGAAAGTTATTGTTTGAAGTTTTGGGGTTTGAAGCTTTGTGTTTCTAGTGTTGTGGTCCATAACGTGAGAGGCAGACCCTTGCTATAAAGGAAAAATGAGTTGTCATGTAAACACAGACCATGCAGAGCTCCAGCTTAATGCAAAATGCTGAAACTCCTGACAAAACCTGTGTGGCTGACGAAGCCATAAAACCTCAGATCCACTGAGAAGAAAGAATCCAGGAAACAAATGCTTCTGTGCAGGTTTGACTCTGCCAGTGCCCCAGTCCTTTTGCTTGACTGGTTTACCTGAGTGTATTCTGAGGACCTAAAAGCAGCGAGAGTTAGGTCTTTTACAGTGTTGTGTGCTGGGTTTGTGGGGCTTGGTGGGTTGCTTTGTTTTTTTTCTTCTAGAACTGCCGGGTAAAACATTCTCACCTGGAAAGAAGTCTGTGCTGAGATGGAGGGAGGGGAAAGAAATTAGAAAAAGAAAATAAAGCACCAGGCAGTGGGTGGCAAAAGGGGGAGAGGAGGTACACAGCGGTGAGTGTGAAGGATGACTTGGAAAGTAGAGGGATGCTATTGAGGAACAGCAGTAGGAAGGAAAAGGGGGGCTGAGGGGAAAAGCAGGAGACATGGTAAGTTAAGTAAATTCACATTTATTTCTGCAAGAATTTGCTTCAAACACTCTTCCTGCCCTCACTGAACATTCGCTGTTTGGACGCCCTCCACTACGGGGAGGAACAAAACGGCTCTGTTGAGGCCCCGGCGGTGGAGGTGAACAGCAGGTCACTGGCAGGCGGCTGCGCTCGGCTCCCCGTGCTCCACCTGAGCCTCTCCCCACCGCAGAGGGGCGATCAGCAGCCTCCCAACCTCTTGCCAAGGCTTCCTTGGGTCCTGCCCGTGCCCATGGTCTAGTATGGAAAACCAAATTCCACTGCTAATTTACTGGTCATCTCCAAAAAAACTCGTGGCTTTCGTTTTGATCCCTGGGGTGCAGTGGTCATGGTAAGGTTTATTAGCATCGTCTTGACAGTGTTTAAATGCATAATGGACAAGCTAGACCGTACGGCTGAAATTCTATCCTGTGCTGCCAGAAAGAGATGGTCCCTGTTTAAATTAGGGCCTTGAATATGAGGACAAATGAAAGGGTTTTCAGCACCAAGGAGGACAGAATTATTTTTACCCTTAGCTAACCTCCCCGTTGCCTGCACACCAGATAGCAGATATGTTCCAGCTTATTGGGACTACAACCAACCTATTGTTTTGGTCCAGTGTGAGCTAAAGAGAACAATGGGAGACATTGTTGGGGTTCTCTTGCGGAAGGTTTTTAAATGCACGTTACGCTGTGAAGGCACAGGGCATCTGCAGTGTAACTGTCTGGAGACGTTGCTGTGCAGTCTCGAGGAGCTTCCTTTACACACAAATTGCTCTGTTTTAATGAGGACTTCCCATTTCCTGTGGAATCCTACATGATTTCAACTTCCAGTCCTGTGAGTTTAGGGGCTTCTCTAGGCAAAAGCTGTGACACTGTAATGGTCGTTAATCTGTTGTACTTTGCCTCCTGTGTACTCCAGTCATGGATGGATTGCATGGCAATTGCTGTTCACATATCCCATAACCGGGCAATATTAGCACAACAGGACAGCTATGCTTTTATAAAGTGTATTTCTCATTAAAACTGGCATAGTTGTTCTGGTCAGTCTAGTTAGATCTCCTCTTTCTGAGTGTAAGATCTTTGATTCCAAAGAAAGTTGTAGTATGGTATTCAAGCTTCCTGTGTCCATTAAGCAGTACCATTTCACTGCTATACACAGTTTAGTCCTTTATGTGTGAAATCTGTAATTTTAAAAAATGAGACTTAATTTGCAAGATTTATTTGGCCTTACCCCCTGCAGAGATGAGTCTTTACAAATAAATACTGAATTACTTTCTGAGATGGATACCTTCCCTGTCACCTGAGCCAGAAGAGAAGGTTTTACGTAGGCTGGCCTGCCTGGCCCATGCTCTGACAATTGGGCAAACCTAAAATTTCATCCAGTGCAAGTCTTAGTTCCTGTAGTAGGTGATTAACATGGTCCTTCCACTAGGGAACTTCTCCCTTGTCATCGTGGGATCTGCTGGTTTTTCCATCCAGATGCTGCCACCCTGTAACTCTGGCATTAGTGGAGCTGGCAATGCCAGGAGTATGACGGTTTGCTAGCAGAGCCCAGTCCTGCTGTGATGCACAGGGACAGACAAGATTTTAGAATGTGATGGGGGGAGTTTAGGGTTGTTTGGGGTTTTTTTTTGAGGTGTGCTTTTTTCTCTTTTTTTCTTGTGAAAGGGTGGCTGATTTGTCCTTATTCCTCACTGACAAACAGGCTTCTCTAGCCAGAGTGCTCTACATTACTCCTAGGAGAGCAGAACTAGATACCCAAGCTCCCATTGATTGATTATCAGCTTCTAGAGGTGGAGGAGGTTGAAACAAGGGATGCTGCTTCTTATGCCATTCATCTGTAAGGTTGCTGGTGAGCCCTGGAGCCCCGGTAGGTAATGCAGAGCCCATCAGAACAGAACACGGCTTACAGCTGGATGACATTTTACACACGTTTAGAGTGTCTTGCAAGATGTTCTCCAATTAGTCATCATCACTCACAATATGTTTTACATATTACCACACAGTTTACAGTCAGTCAGACTAATACAATTGCAGTGCAGCTGCTCACAGCAAGACACAAAGGTTATGGCACTGTGTACATAAGCAAGCTGTGAAAGTTACAGCCATCCAGCTCCTTTACCCTCTTATGCTTTTAAAAGCCAACAGAAGCAGAAACAAATAGTGAGCGCGCCTCTCATTTCAGCCCTGGAAAAACATTTGAAAGCATGGAGTGAAAGGAGGGATTTTGTTTTTATAATTTGATTCCCATTGCTGCAGCTGTAGCCAAAACCTTTGGATGCTGGAAAAAGTTCAGAAAGTGCTGCTTTTTGGAAGAGGCCGTGTTTATTGGAAAATTACATCTTGCCCAGTAAAAGCTGACAGTATAAGTACTCTAGTCTATTAAAAGCTACAGAAGACACTGTTAAGAGTTTATTTAATGATTGCTACAGATGGGGTTTGGGAACTTGGAGCCTGGCATTGGTCTGTTGGGGTTGAGACTGTTCTGGGAACACAGAAACCATCGTTGTTCTATCAGTGACCCCTCTCATCCACCTACGTGGTTAAACCAGAACTAGCTGCCACAACTAGACTCTGCCTAATAACTAGGTCTATTTTCCTGAAGAAAAAGAGAAAGGTATCGGAGGTCAACACCACAGCTTAGTGAGAAGAGCTGAGACGCTGTGACCAAGGAAGCCCAAAGCTGGTGGAGTTGGGATCCTGGCCTAGAAGTAGGCTCTGGCTCAGACTGGGGCTTGATCCTGTGAAGTTTCCTGGAACTCTGTGGATTATGGAACAAAAATACATTGTGGAAAGAGAGGAAGCATTGCCTCAGACGTTAGACCTGATCTAAACTCCATCAGAACGCCACGAGCTATCAATAGTCTTTGAACTGGGACATTAAAGCATAAACCTTCCTTGCCTCCACACTGCTCTGTCCTGTGGGCTTCTCTGCTCTGCCCCCTGGAATGTGGGGGCTTTCCCATAGTCTGTGTAGGGAACAGAAATAACAGCTTTCAGGTGTTTGTAAATAATTTTTGTTTCTCGGGGAAAGAATGCCTATGAAATAGTACTATGATTTTGGAACTGTTTGGGTAGCTATATACACACATGGCCCATTGCTGTCATTGAAGAGAACAGGATAAAAGTGACATTGATGTTTATAGCAGAAAGTGACGAGCACTGTGAGGTCTTTGCTTTCTGGGGGACAGGCACAGCCATGCTCACATCTTTTCCTCGTCTGTGGCTGTGTCTTTTGTTTGTCCTCAAGGTCTTTCATGTTGTTAGAAATACCTGAGTATCTGTAGAAGAGATGGGTCAGGAGGAAGTTCCCTACGTAAGGAAGCCCAGAATTGCCTGTGGCACGTGTCCCTGGTGCTCTGCGATGGCTGTCTTGCATCCTGCAAACATCTTGCATCTGCCTCTTGCAATTCTGCCCAGTCACACTTGACTGGGAAAATGTCTAAGCCTTCAGCAAGTGGATGCCTCTCCAGTGGTATCAGATGTTTGAGTTTGGTCCAACCCTGCTGATTTCCTCTTTAAATTCCAACTACTGTATTTGCTCCAGTGGTGCCCGCAGTCTTTAGGCTCTGCACCCTCAGGCAGACAGATTGCCTGGAATTTGTCTGGGCTCTGAGCGTGGGGGCCATTAGCACTAAGTTCTTGTGTCAGGAAGTATTACGAAACTCAATGTTATATTTTGGTTCAGGGGCCTGCTGGTCAGAGACTGAATGAGATTCCAGGGACCCATGTAGTTTCTTCTCCCTGTCCCTGTAATTGACCTGGTATTGGATCATCTATGGCTACCTAGAAGCTAGATTTTCATACGAATTCTCTCTTCTAGCTTATTTCACTGATTCCTGAGACCTGGATAGAGACTTCCCTGTGTTTTTGAGGGGAGCTACCTTTCCCCTGAGCATCAATTGCAGTTTTACTAGAGCCAGCAGAGCCTGTGTGCAGAGATCCTAACGTCACAGCCGTTTAGAACAAATTCGATGTAATTCAGTTTTACAAGCAGTGTTAGGCTAAATCCAAATCAACATTGCTTTCAGCAAAATACAGTTATAATTCTTTTGGCCTGCTAACAAAGTGTGCGTTGCCATATTTGTCTTTCGGAAGCAAAATAAAATATGACATTTACTGACAGCCTGCTTCAAACGTGGAACAGCCTGATCTCACTTACATGCCGAGCCTCTGGAGGCAATCCATTATTGCTCCTGCTTCCAGGGGCTGGGCTGCCACCAGAATGTCACCCGCTGCAAAGAGGAAAACTCATCTCACAGTAGCAGTATTTTCAGCAGTTAGATCATATGATGGAGCAAATTTTGAAAGTCCTCTGTGAGACTTTCTGGTAGCTGGTGCTGAGGCCAGCCAGGGCGTTAGTGCTTAGGTCAAAGTTAGCAAAGGGGCAGAAATGCTGTGAATTTCTGTCTTTGTGCTGGGGTCAAGCTACCATCCTGAAAAGTCTCAAAGGCAGCTGTAATTCTGATAGTTTTACAAGTGAAAAATAGAGAACTCAAAGTTAGTGGTGTGAAGAATGTTGTCTGGCTCCTAGGACATCCTCGGGAGCCTGAGAGCATCCCTCAGATCCAGAGTTCTCTCTGTTCGCTCAGCATCACTGTTTCTGTTCTCTGAAAGTTTTTGCTGCTGTGGGCAACATCTCGAGGGTCTCGTTGACTCAGCCATTAGAGGGGTTCATTTTGCACTGGAAATAGCCTCATTAGCTGACATGCTTAGATACCGTCTTTTAGATCTATTTCCCTCCCCATCGTTAAGCCTGGAAAAAAAGAGGGAAAACCAGATGTGTTCATGCACACAATTATATTCTCTGTTCCTCCTTCCCTTGGAGATACTCCCCTTGGATGCAAACCTCCTTGGACTCTGGACTTTCTCCTACCCAGCAGCACGCTCTCCCACAACACCTTCCCCCCCGAGCAAGTGCACAGCAGCAGTTACCCACCTTTGCTAGCTCCACTCGGGCTCGGTGGTATTTGGGCAAGTTTAACAGCTAAGACAATGTTGGGTGCTCTCCTAGCATTATTGTGTACCTCTTCAAATCTTGTTATGTTACTTTAGTGATAAATAGTCATAATAAATTCTTTAATAGTGTGAAGATAGGTCATTACTCATAACAGCCAGGCTGTGAGGAGATCATAAATCTGGAATAAAAGCCATTCATTTGGTTGGAGAATCCAAAGCTTCACTGTTTAGAAGGATTCATTTCCACCATCCCCCTCAGTTAATCATTCTCTAAGTCCTCATAAATATCACAGGCAAAGGAAAAGAATAACCCATTCTTGCTGTGCCATAAAATGCATGATATGCTATGAGTTTTCAATTCTCAGCTCACATGTGAAAAGTTCAGCAGCAAACTAGAGGTTGCAATGTGGAGTTTCTTGCTGACTATGCTTTCTAGGCCAAGAAGGAGATGGGCATGAATGTGTTCAAAGACATTATAATGTCACAGGAGAAAGAGGAGAGACAGCAAGGACCCCATACATGCACACATTTGTGTGTATTGATGTATTTTCTCCTTATAAAGTCAGCATTAGTAGTACAAACCTTAGAAATGCTGTACCAGGCTATTCTACGTCAGCACTTCTAGCAGATAGACTTAAAACAAGCTTGATCATTTCATTTTTTTATCAACTTGTTATTCTAAACTTGGGGGTGAGGGCGTTTTCAGGCTTGACTTTCAGCTGTGGAAGGCAGAAACGTCTTTGTTAATGGAGGGTGGGATTTTCAGGCATTGATTAGGAGTGTCTTACGAAAGACACTGAAGTAATAACAAATGAGTCATGAAGATTTCCATAGTAAAAAAGAAAAAAAAACAACCCCTGGAGAAAAGCACGGGTTGTATTTCCATTATGAAGAAAGATTAGGAGCACTGAAATCCAAAGTGGGAGCGGGCTTCATGTAAGAGTAGCTGAAATGCCTTGGGTGTCCACTCTGCGGCTGATTCCTTGAGGATGAGGCTGCTGCGGCGCTACAGGTGGAACTGCTGTGAACTAGACCACAGTTCATGAGCTAGTGTTGGCCAAGAATTCATTATCCAGATGTGCAAGCTATTATTTCGTCCTTAAAATGCCAGTTTTCCTTGTGGGAAAGGTTTCTGACAAATTCTTGACTTGGGTTGTGTTTTGGAAAAATGCTTTCAGTTTGTCAAAATATGTTATTTTGACATTTTAAAAAATGCAATTGTCATCTTTCTGGTTTAAATGACTTTTTGCTTTCAAACTTCAGTGAACTGAATTAAAGATACTTTGAAAATGCTAAAATGTTAAAAAATGAAGTGCTTTGAAATATAGAGAAGATATTTTGACAGAAGTGACTTTTCAGAAAGTTTTTTCCAAGTGTTTACTTCAGGAATTTCTCTATTTCTAGTTTTTAGCACGTTTAGTGGGATCAGTGTTTTCCCTTTTTTGAGGTTTTCCTTGAAAAAAGGTCTCATCTGTGGAGCTAAAATCTAGAACTTCTGCAGCATTCACCCTTTCCGGACGATATGAGGTACCTTGTAATTCAGGGACCCCACCTCAGGTGGCTGCGGACAGGGGCAAGGAACCTCTTTTCTGTGAGCTGTAGAGGAATCCCAGGGGGATGTATGGGCTAAACCAGCTGAGCTTTGGTGTAACCTCCCCTTGAAGAGGTGTCATTCGTGTCTGCCACATGTGATTCTCCCCCTCGCTTTTCCTTCCTCTCCAAAGGGAAAAGAAACAGTATGAGGATATATTACTCTATTTAAGCAACTGAATATCCCAGATGGTTGTGGTTCTGCGTTACTCTACTCCAGAAAGGAGAGACTTCAACTGCCATCTGCCTTGAATGAGAAATGGGGCAGGCTTGTGGATTTGTAGAGTGGAGCTGTATTTTGGTGACGTATCTGTTCCAGCTTCTGGTTACTGGCAGCCACTGGTGCTTGTGCTTGCTTGTAGCCTAAATTGTAGAACTGTTCATGATTATTAAGACCATAAGCTAGTGTTCAATGGGATTGCACCTGTCTTCCCTTCTTTTGCCAGTCATCAGCTACCCCAGTACTGATGCCATCCATGCTGCTGGTGCAATGGTGGAAGGCCCTTCTACATCTGCTGTCCCGCTTAAGAAGGAAGGAGAGGTTGGGATGGCCAGTTTGGGATGTGTGTGCTAGTCCTCAAAAGAAATCCAGAGTGAACTTTGGGGATGGAGAGGAGGGACATCACTGTGGTTGGCGCTGGCAGCCTTTCCCAGGGCTACAACAGAGAAGTTCAAATCAATGTGTTCAGGGGAGGAACCACTGTGATGGATTTAAGCACCTAGCTTTGAACCAGAAACTGCATAAGCAAGCAGTAAATCATGGCACTGGAGGAACACAGAAGCAGTTGCCTGGGACTTGGCAAGTTATGAGAAGGAAGCATAAAAAAAAAGAAAAAAGGAAGAGAAAGAAAATTGTCTATTTTCAATAAATTGTTTGAGCTTCAGTATTAGCGGGGTAGGCTTTGACTTGGGATTAGGAGCCAGCTTGGGAACCAGGGAGCGCTATCTTTGCCTTCATATAACCTCATTAACTCTATAATGTTAAACACATTCTTCAGCTGGGCTCCTCGGCTGTGTCTCTGTGGCCAGCCTTCCTCCCAGGGTAGCAGCCCATCTCACAAGCATCTCTGTGAAAGCCTTGTAGTAAATGTTAGCGATCCCCTCTTAGCTGTTATTGTCTCTGCCTCCAGATAACTAAGCAGGTATACACTTAAGTCCAAGATAAACACTTCCTTGGCCTCTCATTTATTGCAGATATAAACTCCTATAAAGCTCGCCACTGTGCTAGCTATCATGCCCTCTATCGCCTTTTTGCAAAATGTAATCCATAAAATGCTTTCATGGTAACCTTATACATCGGCAACCAGTGATAACATCTCTAGGCCCCCGTGACAGACAGGAACTCGCAAGCATGGAGTTAATAATGCAAACTTTCAAAAAATGAAACTGGCAGAAGGAGACGAGGAGGGGAATAAAAGGGGCCGGTGTGGCTGTAATTGGGACCATGTGAGCTTCCTTAGAGAGGGATTAAGGGAAAGAGACAGGCCTCGCCCGCGAAGATTAGTTTCAATTAGACGGGCTGGAGGCGAAAGTCAGGACTTGGTGAAAGATTAAAACAAGAAGGGAGAAAGTTTCCATTGCTTTTGCTCCAGGCCTACACAAGAGGGTTCAGTGAGATCATGCTAATTGAAGGCAAAGCTTGCATGGAAGTTAGGAAGAACTTGCATTAATTGATTCGATGCTGCGATTTTTTTCTTTATCCGCAGTGTTCTTTTGGGTTGTTCTTTTTTTTTTCAGTCTTTTTCTTTTTTGTTTTTGCTTTCCCTTTGGAAACCCAAAGAGGGAGAAATCATCCACGGTTTTTGCTGTTGTTGAAGTGACGCAGAAGGGCGAGCCGTGGACTGTTGGCTGGTGCCATCTAGTCAGGGCTGTGCTCCATCTCCCTCAGCCCTTTTCGGTTTAGTATCCACCTCTTGGAACCAAGTGGATGGTGATGTTACTGCTGTACCCCTGAGCTCCTTGTTTCACACGGCAAAATCCCCTTCTCACGATGGATCTGTTTTCCCCACAACAAGATCCAATTTAGGGCATCATTCTTCAACTCACTGAAATTTACAAGAATGAAGCAGGCTTGCATTTTCCTGAGGTTGGGCAGAGCAAACGCATGGTTTCCTTACGGCTGCCATAAAAAAGGGGCTCTTCCAGAAATGGCAAACTGTATTTTAGTGCATCTCGGACTGGCTGAATACAGCAGTAGCCAAACTGTGATCCTAGAGAGGGAATTCATTGATTTTCTGCTCCTGCCTCTCTTTCCTCCTCTTCCAGTTTCGGTGCAGAAGGAAATGATGGGATGGTAGATCTGAGGAGGTGGGGGAGATGGGTTGGTGTCAGCAGCCGGTGCAGCGTTGCTCTCGGTGGTGCAGCCTTTGGTGCTTGGTCTGGTTTCCAGTGCAGTGAGCGCTGAAATTACAATTACACAATTTCCTTTAAGAGGAAACTATTCCAAATATGAGTAGGTTTCCATGTTAAGAATTTTCTACCCTACCCCCTTGATAATACTCAAGGCTATAGGAAAATGTATATCCAATCTTTCTATATTAGATCAATATTTTTATTCCATTAAACTTGTCTCTGAGGGGCAAGATACATCATCTTTTGCCAGATTTCTGTATCAGATTGTCACTCTGTGGATTTTTGTTTCATAAAGCTTTGGAATTACAATGCCTAGTCAATTAGAGTTAAATGCATTTTCACAGCCGGCCAGAAAAACATTAGCACTAATCAAAAACATCGCACCAACAGGGATTCCCAACGAGATTTTTTTGTTTTATTTTGTTTTATGAAAATGTTCTCTCAGCTAGAAACATCAGAAGACAGCCACGAGCACGAGCCACTAAAATACGAGAAAAAGGAGTTGTGCTCTGGCTGCCTCGAGGTCTGTCTTTCTCGCGGATGACAGTTGATGCAAAATTTTTGCATTCAAGCTAATATCAATACTCCGCGGGGGAGGCCGCTCACGACAGCTCTAATGCTCTAATAATGGCTTTGCGACCGTCTTCTGTCTTCAGCTTCCCCTACACACACCGCTCCGTTTCAGTTTCTTGGTTCCTGCGGCATTTTTCAAATTCACGATGAAATTGGATGCTGGGGGCTAATTGCTCAGTGCCTTTTACATTTTTCATGTTGGAAAATGGAACAGTCCCCCCTGTAGGGTCTCACCCAACCACTAGATAACTGGGACGTTTGGGTCCCAGCTGGAACTGGGACAGTGAGCAACACTTTTTGCAGTGGTGACTATTTTCTTTCCAAAGTATCTCTTGTTTAATAGACTCATCATATCAACATGTCACAGCATCCCTTTCTTGGGCTGTTGCTGCTCAGCCCGGAACCAGGGAAGGCTCCAGCCACGGCCGGGGGGTATCACTGGGGGTGCTGTGCTCTGCTGTCCACAGCTCCCTGGCCCTGGCCTCCACGCCTGCCGGGTTTTCCAGCTATCGACAGGACGTTTTATAAGTGAATGTGGATACATCTCAGGGGGTGGGAGGCAGTTGACTGAATATAAAATCTTAAAAGTTCTGTCTGAGACTGGTCTATTGTTCAGATCTGAAACCACTGAGCAGAACAAATCGACATCATCTGCTACCTCGGAATGGCACCTAGACACAAACACTACTTTGTAATTACAAGATTTCTTTTAAATGGAAACATTGACAACATTCCAGATTTTTTTCCCTGTTAAAACCAAGTATCTCTGATTTCCTTTCCCCACCCACCTCTCTTTTTTTAATTATTTTTTTATTTTTGGCCTGGAGTTATTATAGGGAAGCCTGATAAATGGATGCTATGAATGAATGTTTTCCAAACATTGTAGGAACTATTAAGAAAGTGGTTTTCCTTCTTCCCCTTTTTCCTTCCC
Organism: Jacana jacana; assembly: GCA_013400555.1. NCBI lineage: Eukaryota > Metazoa > Chordata > Aves > Charadriiformes > Jacanidae > Jacana > Jacana jacana. The sequence continues at coordinate 1,017,606 of VZTM01017888.1, read as the reverse complement.
ACACTCCTCCCCCTCCCACCCCACAACTAATAGCACACAAATAGCACTTCATGTAAGTTTGGCTACTCTCCACTATTCCAGCGGACTTCAGGAAATCTCTTGATTTATAGTTAGGGCATCCAAAGGCAGCACGCTGCCGGCTTCCTTAAGGGATGCCTGTTGGTGACATTTAGTAAGTTTGAGGTGCAGTATTTCAAATAGGCAATATCCATATTTTAGTCAGATAACTCTATGTTTATACTTATAAATTGATTTAGTAATGAAATAAGCTCCTTTCATGATGCTTGCTGGATTTAGGGTCTTTGTTATGGTATACTCAGACTGTTCCTGAGGTTTAGTTTACCAAAGCAGAGCCAGAGTTTTCTATCCATATTCCCACAAGCAGTCCAGCTGAATTCAATGGGACTATTCACATTGATAGGTAAAGCAGGATTTGGGACTCAGTTCAGAAAAACCATCAAGTGTGTGCCTAAGGCCCACTGCCCTTTTGGTTCCCCAGTGCTGTTGTTGGCTACTCCAGGAACACCAGTTCTGAAAAGATGTGTTGGGTTGTTAGTGGAGTTGTGTATCTGGTCTCCTGCAGACGGGACGTGTGGGCAGGGGATAGTTCAGGACAAATATAAGGCGACAGCTGAGTGATTTACCCTTGTATTTGGATTTTGTCTTCTTCTATGGATTGATGATATTTCACTTGTAACAGTCAAGGAAGTCTTGAAAGCATCCTTCTTCAACTCTTCAAATTCTTGTTTTTTAAATCTTACATTTACTTTCTAAGGGGGGGAAAAAAAAAACAGCAAAAAAATCACATTCCCTACAGTTTGTTTTCTTCATGTTTTAATTTCTTTTAAGTGAATTGAAAGCAAGCTTCAAGATGTTAATTTTGAGTTCAAACACATTTTATCATATTCTGCTTAGGCTCCCTCACTTGGCTACCTTTGCTTCTCAGAAGAGAGGTACCTTTCCACCTTGAAAGCTCTGGTTTTGACCCCAATCCTTGCAAGTGTTTCCATCCTAAAAGTGCCCTTTGCCCCTGAGAGTGGCATTGAACCAAGACTGTCCTTTTGACCTTCAGGTTCTCAGAGTGGGCAGCAGTGCGGGGACGTTCTGTAAAGTCGAGATGTTTCACTCTGCTACCTGCTATGTAATTTCTGTCCCCCAGTCCTGAATCAAATCCTGGGTGGCATCTACTGCTTTCTGGACCTAAGTGCCACCTAAGGATCACCAGGTGAAATATGAATGAGCTTGTTGTATCACTAGGTTCATATGTTAGGAGTATTTCAGCAAATGACCTTGCTGATAGACCATGATGGGCACGGCAGAGATTTACCGGTTTAGCACTGTACTTAATTCAAGCTCACTTTCATTGGGGACCTGTAAAATCTTTCCAGAGGAAATGCTAGAATAAGTAAGACTTTGGTTTGGGCTCTCCTCCGTGTGAGACAGGACTGCCATTGTTGGGTTTGGAAGGAGTTTCTCGTGACATCTACCTCTGAGCTGCTCTAGGCCTGAGCACATGAGAAACATGTTTGCAGAAGGCAGATTGTTTATTGCAGAGAAGTAAAAAAGACACTGTTTTTAGGCTTTCCCATCCAACTTCTTGCCATGAACGAAACATTAATTGAAGGATGTAGCTGGATCTCACCTGAATTCCTGCACTCCCAAGCTGAGGCAATGGCTCATGACAGAGGATCAGGGTTTTCCAGTCTCATTTGAATTAGATTTATTTACTCCATTTGACAGTGGTGTTCGAGTTTTAGTTCATTTTACAGATTGATAAGTGACCTATGACAGTCCCTTATTCTAGAGATGTTCTAGTTTTCTCATCTGTAAACAGGGGAAACACCTACCTCTGAAATGCCTGAAGCCCAGCACTGCATGGCCTTGGTTCCGCTGAGTGCTTTTTAGAAGGTTCTCAGCTTTGGATCAAATAAAGCCTCACACTCTGCATTATTATGTATTAGACCAAACTGTGACATCTTTGTACAACTCTGGGCCATCAGCTCTCACTGAGGGCAGCAGGAATTACCTGGTTCAAGACATGTTTGGAATTCTGCCCAAAAAGCTCTTTTGGGGATGTAGCTTCAGGTTTCCCACCAGTTTGCAAAGTATACTTATCAATAAGTAATATTTCTTTTTCTCCTGATGCAGTATATTTCTCCTCATATTGTTTCTTTTCTTCTTTGCTGATCATTCTTTATCTTCAAGGGAAGATATCCCACATGAACTGTGAAACAAATGAGTTAATCTTTTCCCACAACATTCTGATATCTTGTATCTCTGCTTTGCTTCCTGGATGATGACAACAGGTAAAGCTTCTCCCAAGAAGAAAATAAACCGTGCCCTCAGAGTTACAGAAATCAGAAAGATTTTATTTAAATTTTGCAGTCTGGAAGTGGGCAAAACTCCTTGAGAACTGTGCTCCCCAAAACGTAACGTGACGATACAGTCTTATATTTATTTTAGAGAAGTTTGAAGAGGAAAATTGACTGAAGAAATAGAACTCAGGACAAGCTCCAGAGCCCCCGCTCCCGCAGAGCTGTGTGGGACTGGGGCCTTTGTCTATTGAAGAAATGGCCCAAAGAGCCCCTTCTCCCATCCCGCTCCTCCCACGGCTTCAGTTAAATTCTCGGATCGTGAGGGCATGTAGGGAACAGCTGCTTATGATCTCTTCACAAGTGCTGGGTCATTGGTAAACAACCATCCCTCCACCCTCTCGGAGAAAAAAAAAATTATACAAAAAATGTATTCATTTTCCTGATGATGAAGAGTAATGAAGAGCACGTGCACGCTGCACTGAGAGAGAGAGAGAAAAAAATGACAAATTAAATCATGTCTCGTTTGACAACCCTTTAAGTGTAACAGATCTGCACTTGTGCTGTCTGACAGGCATGATTGATACCACGGAGCACTCGTCAATTTTTAAACACACAGACCGAACAAAGGCTCACTTCATCCCGGTTCTTGTCGTTTACAGGCAGCCCAGTGCTTCGCAGGGTAAGCACCCCTTCATGCAGCGCTGTTTTACTTGGCAATACACTGCATCTCACTGTTTGGACAACTATATTTATTTTTATGATCCTTAAAATATTGTAACCCAGTCAACTCAACAGTCATTTAAGGTAATTTCTGGTCTGAACAGCATCTATTTTCTAGACAACTTTACAATAATATATGTTTGCTGAGGGCCAAATTCTTTGTGTAGGTACCTCTGTTTCTGTGCTGTATTCATAGCTGTTAACTGGGAGAGAGTCACACTATCCTGTAATTTCTAATAAACTGAAATCTAAACCTCCTAGATGTTTTTGACCATGCTATTTATAGGTTACTTTTAGCATTGCAAGACAATATGCATTTATTTACATTTTATTTGTGTACAAACAAACCATCCCACAGATGAGCTATTTTAGATTATTTGGGGGGAGGGAGGGCAAAGGTCTGAAACAGATACTGAAAATTTCAGTCTGAACAGCTCAAAGTAGTAAATGTGAAAAAGAAAACTACTGTAAAAAGAGCCAGAGTCTTTAATTATCAGTGTTGGGCATTTGCAGTACAGTAACCCAATTACTGTGGGTCTTTTAAATGTACCCGTCGGAACTGGGGGACAATGCTGAATTTTACACTGCCTTCTGAAAAGCTGTGAACATCTACACTTTCATCCTGAAATGACCATGGTCCATCATGAGTTTAATACAGGAGGACTCATCCATCACTGGTGCTCTGATGCCTCCGTGCCAGTACTTGTCTGCCACTCCATATCAAAACCACCAGCAGTTCAGAGCAGACAATGAGGAGTTTGTTAGGGCACAGAAGTGGAAGGTTTAGCCTCTGCAAGAGCACTGTAGATAGATTAGAACATCATAGATTAGATTTTTAGGGCCTTATATTACCTACTCCAAAGCAGAGTTAGTGGAGTAATGTCCCACCTTCCCCTGGTCCAGGAGCTCTGGAGTTACAGGAGGCGATGATGGTCTCTCTCATCTCCAGATGTCCTTGACTTGTGCTTTTATGTTTCTATGAAGTTATTTACTAGCGGGGAAGAAGAACTGGCACAGCTTTTAGTGGGTGTTGTGAACTAAATCCGTGGTCTCTGTAAAGCCAAGGCCCCCTTTAGGTTTAGGAGATGCTTACATATGTATCAGCCATGTCTGCGCAGGGATGAAGCCCGTCATCCAGGCTTTCATTTTGTGTATCTTTACTACTTGTCCCGGGCCCTTAACTCCATTAAGGGTAGATGCACAACTCTGTTTATTTAGGCCTTTTTAATCTGACAGTTCCAATCAAGCTAATTCATCCGAGAGAGACCAACCATCCTTTTATTTATTTTAAACTATTTTACCAAGGTAACCCAATCCAGACCATCTCCGTATCTTGTTTACACGAGCAGCCTTCGTGACAACATCTGTCCTTTGTAAAATGTCAAAAAAAGAAAAAAAAAAAAGAAAACCTAGTAAAAATTATAGAGGTATCAGAATTGTTATTCAGGCACAAATTGTCTCAAATGAGCCTCCAACATCGTTGCTTGAGCTCTTCAGATGGTGAGTCCCCCAGAATTTGTGAAATGCTGTGATTGGTCAGATCCTGGGATCTCTGGGGGGGGATCTGTTCCTTGGTAGGTTTTATGTATGTTTTCAAAATAATAAAAACATCATCAACTTGTTTTCTACAGAAAATGGAGCTCTTTAACAGCCAACTTCCAGATCAATGCTATGCACAGGTAGAAGGAACCTTTGGAAGAAATGGTTGTTTCACGCTTGTCAAAGGGAATTGTTTATGGGGTAACAGGAGACAGTCTTTTCCTGATGTAACTGATCAGATGCATCCACAAGAGAAGGTTAAAAGGAAGGAAAAACGCTGTAAAACTCAGTCTTTGGGCCTTCTAATTTCCAAACGGTCAGAGAGGGAGTTGCTCCGCACTTGTGATTATTTGCACGTTAAGCTACTCATAAATTCTGGGCTGCACTAAGGGGATTTTGCGCCTTGCTAATGAAAAATCATATTGTAATGACAATATGGAGCAGCTTTTGCTGTCTGAGAGATCAAAGTCTGATGTAGCTCCGTGATAAGAGGTTAACTTATGCTAAAATGACGATTGCAGCAGGACTTTTAAAAGTACAGGCGGAGTTTGGGAGGTGAGTGACTGTAGGGGTGGCAGTGCTTTGTGGTCGGCAGGAGCAGAGGAAAGCTGAGCAGCTCCCATTGCTGGGATGCTTTGGCAGCACTCGATGGCTTGTCTTGATCCTTGCTGATCCCTGAAAGCTCTTGTGTTTCAGGAAGAGGTGGAAGCCTGTGGAATTTATTTGTCACTTGAGCTAGTGATGACCATCAGGAATGAAACCTGCATAGTCCATTATTGCTCGCCACGGTGTTGTGGGTTCTTGTTGAAATTCAGCGCCGCACGATGTGTGGTTTGAAGTGAAATTCATGCTGGTGGAGTGTTCCTTATGACAGACCATGGATTTGCCCAGAACGGGTAGTAATTTTTGGATGTAAGTCATGTGGGCTACCTGTCTGCCTGCCCTGGCTCAGATTTGAGCTGGTAGGGCCAGCTCTGCTCTAGCTGAGAAGAGAACAGACCCTGTGGGTAAAGCCTGGCAGAAATGTTATACTCCTGTATCCTGGAGAATCCAACACATCTCCAAGCCAAGCAATAAAGAAATAATTCTTTTGCAAATCAAAATGAAGATACACACTTTGGTCAAAAAGCCATTTCTTGTGGAAAAAGTACACATCTTCCTGTATACCTGAAAAATATCCCTTTGCTACTAAAATTGCAAAAAAAGGATGTTAAATTAGAGAGAGGAAAAATTGCCCCAGTGATCCTTCAAATTTCAACCAAACCTGCCAGAAATAAATCTAATGAAAAACACTCTGTACGTGTTACAGAGGCTGGACAATCATACCTGAGAAAGCTCTTTAACCGCGTTATGATTGAGACTTGCTCTACACAGAAACGAGCCAAATCTGCTCTTGGTATTGCACTCGCATCCACGTGAAAGAGAAGATTAAAACAAGATACCAACATAAAAATAGATTGATACAGGAGAAGTGAGTGGGAACTCCTGGAAGGAGATTGTTAGATAGTGACTGCTTGGAATAAGTCCAAACCCAATTGCAGCGCGGAGAAATTGGCTTTCTGTTGTACCATGTTTTCTGTAATGCAAACCAGTGGGGGGGGGGGAGAAGGGTGTGTGTGATTGTCATTATGAAAAGCTTTTGCCAGCACAGTAGCTCAGACACCAGGGGATAATGCCTTACACACTGATGCTTTCCAGGACGTAGATTCTGAAGCGGTTGTGGTGGGCTGTTGCTGTCGGTCGGAGGATGTGAGTTCCTGAGCCACGGTTTCCCACAGGGTGTTATCTCGGCAGTACAAGGGTAAGATCCTCCCAGCCTTTCTGCAGAGAAATGCCCCCACCTTCCTGCAGTCCTCAGGTTTCACCCAGCACCGCTGCGCTTTGAGGTTGGAGGCAGGGGATTTGTGTTTCAGACAATGGAGGGAACAATTGGGGAAAACAACCCCCAGTTTCTGTTACAGCCTAATCCCAGCCGGGAGAAAGGCTCCCTTGTTACTGCAGAGCCATCGCGTGGTCGACCACCCTGCTGAGATGAAAGCACCTCGAGGAGGAGATGTGCCACCTGCCAAGCTCTGCTGTGGGTACCGGGTGAGTGGGGGGGATGATCCAAGATGAGAGCATCCCTAGACCTACCTTATAAACTGCGGCATTTGGGGGATCCAGCGTAAATACAGGGACTTTGATCACTTGTGGCCACCAAGGAGCTCCTGGGACATTGGCTTTGTGCTGAGTAGTTCTGAGATCAGCGATGGACTGAAAATGAGTGGTCATGTGTTGCTAAGCCCTTACCTTCTGCAGTTTCAAATGAACCCAATAAAAGTTGCTTCCTGTCCCCAGCCAGAGTGCCGTATGCCGCTAGGCTCTGCCGCCTCCAGTTCCGAGGTAGCAGGTGCTGGTTGTTGGGAAACTCGATCCATGGATCAATTGTAACACATCTTAAAAAAAATTAACTTCCAAAAATGTAAGAGGGAGTCCACAGAATGAGATTTTTCTTCCTTCAGACCTGGAAAACCTGGTGGTATCTGTGGTTTTGCAAAACCTCTCATACTTTATTTATTTTTATTCCTCTGCTAGCCCTTGGGTACAGATTACTTTCAAACAAGCTGGTTTACTGTTTGCATAACACAGGCTTAAATTCAGTTAGAAATAGATCATTTTTCAAGCAAAATTCCCCAGAAAATAATTACAAGTATTTGGGGGTGTTGGGGAAAACATCAGAAAACTTTCTTGTTAAGGTCTGGTGGCACCTGGCAATTAAAAATAAAAATCCATTTCTTGATCCAGACCTTCCTCCCTCTCCTTGGGGACAAATTAAACTGAACTGCAGAAGTTTCAAACATACTTCTAAATCCAGCATCGTTTGCTTCTGGGTAGATTCTACATTCTACAAATTATTTCTTCCTGGGAAAGTGTCTCAGATTCATATTAATGAGGATTCCATGTTTGTGGTTAGGAGAAATTTAGTCTTGTGGCTTAAGCGGCCTCAGGACTCTCATTAAGTGCAAGAGGTTAATAATCTAAACTAGCAGTTAACTAGCTATGGTCAGCAGAGCCTTATTGCTTTTGGCTCATGCTGGCTACGCTGGTCCCTTGTCCTCTGCAGTGCTCGAGAGGCAGGTGGAGACCCGGGGACCAAACAAAACCAGCTGCAGGGGAGCCAGTTCTCTTTTTAGCACTGGGGGAGATGGTGTGAAACGTGAGTGGAAATAAGATACTGATGGGAAAACTAGTCTGTGTGCCTACGGCTGGAGGAGGAGGATGAGCTCTTCGTTCAGGTGTAGTTTATGCTCTGGTAGCTTGAGGCCCTTGTCCAACCAAGTCCTGGGCACAGACAGCTCAGGGAAAACCCTCTTTTTCTCTGTGGGAACAAATGGTTGCTTCTTTGCCGCACAGGAAAAATACATCAAAATCAGCTCCCAGCGGGGCTTGACTCAGTGCCATGTGGGGAGTCGCTTCTTGTAGCATGTGTCCAGCGTGCCAGAGACACTCTGAGCTGGACATCCACTGGAAGAAGTCATAGTTACAGAACACTGGTTGGAATGGATTTGTAGAGGTCATTTATTCCAACCTGCTGTTTGAAGCAGGCTGTTAGATCATACAATTGTTTAGGTTGGAAGGGACCTTTCAAGCTATCCAGTCCAACCATCAGCCTAATCGGTTTGCTCAGGGACACATTGAGTCAAGTCTTCAATGCCTCCAATTACAGAGACTCCAGAACTTTTTGGGGCAACCTATTCTAGTATTTGACTACCCTCACGGTAAAGAAATGTTTCCTTATATCTATTTGGAATTTTCCATGTTCCACATTGTCTGTTTTCCCCCATTGTTTTGCTGTGCACCTCCAAGAAGAACCTGGCCCCATCATCTTCATATCCTCTGATCACCAATGAGGTCTCCCCTTCACTTTCTTTTTGTGCCAAGCAGACTCGCCTCTCTCAGGTCCTCCCTGTAAATCCTGTTCTCCAGCCCCTATCACTTTGAGGGCTTGTGGCTGGACTTGCTCTAGTCTGGTGAGATGTTCTGGTGAAATGTTTTGAGCCACAAACTGGACACAGTGCTCCAGACTTAATAGGAAGAGAGGGAAAGGACTTTTTTTCCTGGACCTGCTGGCTGCATTGATACTAGTCCGGCCTGGGATGTGGTTCACCTAACTATTAGCAGGATTAACTTGCTTTGTGGGTTGTGAGCTTGAAAGAAACATTGCAGGTATTCCTGACATTGAAGAATTGCTGCAGAAATTGGAGGGCAGTCACAAATTAGCTCTATCCTTCTACAGGCGGTGGAAACTTTAGTTTTAATTGCACAGACCCCAAGCAAATTAAAAAGAAGCAACCAAATCAGTTATCAGGCTGGCTTCCTACAGTATCCTGACAGGTCCCGGCGGCCTCTGCAGGTATGAGATTTGGCTGGGTTCTGCCACATCCTCTCTGCCTAGTGTTTAAAAAGGTTAAAAAAAAATAAATCTAATCTACAAGCGATCTTTATGCAGTTATGGAGCAGACTGTTTGCAGTGGAAAAAAAATAGGACATGATCAGGTATCTTAAAATGCTGCCCCCCTTCCTTTCTAATGTGTTCTAATTCAAAGAGATCCCAAAATATCCAGGAAAAATAAATCTCATCTAGTTTCACTAAACTTTGCTCTGCCAACGGGTATCTGAGATGTTGGCTGGAAATGCAAACCATCATTCTGCAGAACTGCCTGAATTAGACATAGCTGGAAGAGCAGATTTCTCTTCATCACGTGCTGTCCATCCCATGCTAACATCAGCCTACCCCACTCTGACGTGTGCTCTCAACTGGCTTACAGGGAAGGTGCCTGTGCAGAGGAGGAAAGAGGGTCATTACCCATCGTTTTTGTAAGACAGAGCAATGCTTTTGCTGGCTGCAGTTCCCTTGGGACTGTGGGCTCCAGGAAGACAGGGCTCCTCCCTGCTTTATCAACAGCCAGCTAAAGTTTGGTGGGAGCAGGAGCAGCTTCAGCTGCTGCTCACAGAAATAGAAGTGCTCTAAATGCACGGGAGCCCCCAAGTTAATGCAGTTTGGGTCTGTTTCTGAAGCCTCCCTCTTCTTATGTCAGAAAAGCCGTCTCTACACTAGCAGTTCCCCTTGGGAAGAAGTGCCTGGGACTCTAGCCTAGCCATACATCTCTGTCAAAATCTCTATGAATAAATTAACCTTTCTAAAGATTAGTGCACCCTAATACCTCAGGGTTTTTTTCTTGTTTTTTAACAGAACAAATGCTAAAAATGCCTTGACAGACCTTGCTAGGTTTTGTGCTGTGGATCATCTACAAAGGATTATACGGCGAGCGGTGTTAAAGGCACAGCCACGTGCTTGTGGGGAGTACTGGCTGCTCTCCTCCCTTGGAGAAAGGCGTTAGTGCATGGCAAGAGCTATGATTATGAGTAGGAAATCCCTGGTAGGGAAAATAATAAAAAAGCTAATGAAAACTCTCATGCTTTGCCTTTTAAAACACCTCGGATTCAGACACCTCCCAGTGCTTCGCAACTGTATAGTTCACCAGAGGAAAGACAGTATCTGACTCAACCCCCCTTGAAGATTTTTTGGTAGCTACATTTACCACTCGGGTAGCCAAGGCACCGGTTGCCCACCGTGTCTGCGAAACAATGGGCTCAGTGTCAGCAGCCCAACGGGCTTTTGGCCGTTCCTCCTCTTGACTCGAGCCCTTGTTTTGGTGGAACCAGAGGGTGGGGAGGTCAGGTCTCTGTCGCTCTATTCTCCTGCCATAGAATTACTGGAATTGATCTGAGCCTTTCCAGGTGGCTAGGGGAAGGGGGGGCCCATTCCAAAGATGGTAGAGAGTGTTTTGATTTTTGATCCTTTTGAGATGAATTATGAGGAGGAAGCTGTCTGCTATCAGAGGAATTAGTCAAATTCCTTGTCAGATGTGCAATCCCATTAAAAATGCATTATCTGTTTTCAAAGCTTAAGTATGGGTGTTGGTTGAGAGTCTTTAAAATATTATTGTAAACTTTCACTGAGAAAAAGTATTCCTGAGTCTTTCATGAAGGCTAATCCCACTTCAACTACCGTAAACCATCAACTTCTGGGGTGGCCTTCCCAAGCAATACCAGGCAAGAATATGCAATCATTCTGGGAAAATCCCCCTGGAAGATGCATAGGTTTGTTTTATGATGTTGTTAGCAGCTCTCAGCATTCAACTGATTTGTTCTGATAATGGTTCGGTGTCTGCTCATGCTTCCTCAACTTCTCCCTTTGCTTTTCTGTCTGGCATCTGGAGTTAAAATAACCGTCTGAATCCAGGTCTGAGTGTGTCCTACACGTACCTGACTCTGGTTCCTCCAAAGAGTAAATTCAGAGTACTTAGACGTATACCCTCGTAACTTGAATATCTTAAAAGTAGATGGAAGAAATCTGAGTCACAGCTTTGAAGTGTGTATCTGTGGAGGATTAACGGGATATCCTGGAGCATGCAATAATATCACTCATTCTTTGAAATGCATTCCTTATAAACATATAATGGTGGCATATAAACTTCTCTTTTTAAAGTAACTGTTAGTGGCAGAATCCCAAGCTCTTCCTATTTTTTTTTTTCTTGTTTTGTAAATAGAATTTCCAGGAAAACCTCGTGTGATGTCTTTCATTGACATTCACAACAATAAAACTATGGGATGGGTTTAGGGTAGCTGTGGTAGATCAGAAACGGTGATCTCTGACGGGCTGATTGCTATTCCATTGGGTTATTTGCCTGGACCTTTGCTCCTATGAATTGTTAGTGTCTTAGGACAATGCCATTTCTGCTGTTTCTATCTGCAGCCCAGCAGTTCAGCCTCAGACTGTCTTTACATGAATCAGTTTAACTCCAAAGCTGCAGATCAGAGCAAGGTGGGATCATTTCTACCCAATCTGCTGGGCTCGGCAGCGCACTGCAAACGTCAGGAGCAAAACGCTCTCCTTTTGTATGGTCTCTGTAATACCTGTCTCCCCGCGTCGTCTGAGCACCACTGGAACAGCTGAGAATCTGCTAATCTGTCTGTATAATAAAACTATATATTTTAGTGATAAAAATAGGGTGGTCACCATTTTAAAGGAAGGAAACAGCCTCAGCTGGCAAGGGATTCTTGCTGGGACTATGCCAGCACCGAGGGACATGTTTCATGCTACTTTGTTTTTCTCTTCCATGAGAGGAATTGGCAGAAAATAGGCAAATTCCTCAGGTCTGGCTGAAGGCTCTGGCACCAGAGAGCAACCATGTTTCCTGCCTGCTTCTCTGGCAAGCCCCAGAGTTTCTGCAACTCCTCTGGTCCCCTGTGTCACTGCAGGCAAATGAAACACAGCTTTGGTGCTTATCTCTTGAAATACCAGTAAAGTTCTGGGTTCAAATGTGGCTGTCAGGCATCATTGCCAATCCACCTGTTAAAATAATTTCCAGACAGCCAAGTATGGAAGGAGTACACACACATCATAAATATTGGGGATAATGTGTTACGTCTGAAGGCTTTTAAGGTGCTTTGATTTTATTCTGATGGTGGCTGAAGTCCCAAGAGATCGTACTGGGACCTGCAAACAAATGCTGCAGAATGAAATAAATGGTGCGGGAAGGTGAAAACCAGTTTCACTCCTCCTTTACCCAATCCCTATAAAAAATCAGCCCCGAGCTTTGCGACTGAGAGTTTAAAGGAAGTTTCCACTCTCTTTTGCTTGATAAATGAAGAAGCACCAGCAAATATTCTTGTGCTCCCTCCCAGCTTCTGTAACGAGTGAATCTTGAGAGCCAAAGCTGGTCTTTATCTTGCACAATTTCCACTGCTCTCGGCAGGCTCTTTGCAGTCTCGGATCCACGGAGTTCACGTGGCCACAAGCATCAGAGGCCAACCCTGGCCTGAAGCTGTCTAGACAGCTTTGTAACCAGATAAAACCAGAAGAAAAGAAGTTTCCATGTGTCCTAACTCTACTACGTCCTCGCAAAGCAAAGATAATCAATCCAGTAGGAGCTCTTCAAATCTCTTCCTCGGTGTTTTCATCGAAGCAGAGCACATGTGGTCACCACGTCCCCAACACACCGCGCGAGGCAGCTGCGCCGCCACTCAGCGCAATGACGGTGGCACTTTCACGTGTCCCTTGCTAGAATAGGTTTATCTCAAAAATTTTATGTTATTTCAACAAAGTGGAGTGTTTACCATAAATAGCAGGGCCTGCAGAAAGCCTGTTGCAACACTCTTCCTACTGTGAAGCAGCGGTACCTCAAGCCTGAACCAATTTAGGAAGGCATTGGCCATATGATTTTAATATTAACAAGCGGAGCAAATTTGTGAGTGGGTTGCTGGCCAGTTTCATAGTGAGGGGCACCTGCAATCGATCAACACGGCTCATACAACAAGGTGTGAATGCACAGGCAGAATAATAACAAGAATTTGGTGTGTGCAGGGATCACTCAGCTGGCGGGGAGGTGTTAACATGCGGGAGAAGAGAAGGCGTTACGGCGAGACGCGGTCCTCGGTTGGTTGGTTAGCAATGGCATCGCTCTCAGAGATGGGAAGGAAGCAGGGGCGGGCATTAAAGGTGGCAAGAAGGGTAAGGTGTGTGGAAAGCTCAGAGGTGCAGAGCGTGAGGAGGAGGAAAAGCTGATGGTGGTCTAAATGCAAGTCCTCTTTAAAAGGGCATTACTGTTGAGACCCAATGCAAGGGTTGATGAGAGGATCTGGGTCCCAGGTTCCTTCTCCTTGGAAAGCTCAGGTGTCCAGCCCTCAGAAACACCTGATGGTGGCAGATACGGTCCAGGGGAACCTGTCACTGCAGGGACTCTCCTTTGAGCACGAGCATGCTCTGCTGTGATAGTGTAGGGCCAGGAAAGGGCTCCTTATTCGGCTTCCCCTCCAAGTGCATTCCCTGCGAGCCCAGCTGCTTCTCCCGTGCTGGCTCTGGGGCTGGGCGATGTCTGATGCCCAGCTTTTGACCTCTGAGCCCACATTCCCCTGCCAGAGCCAACCCATGGCTGCCATGGGGAACCCATCTCCGCTGGGACACAGGGTTTGACAAGTACATATTACATTGCAGGCAAGTACTGGAAAATAGATCCAATCTGTGGACACTGTCTTGGATCTCACAGGGCACACTGGAGGAGGAGATGTGAAACGGGCACATCTGTTTGCCAAAGAACAGAAGGACAAGGAACAGTCACCTCTGGAAACTGTTTTGGAGATGCAGGAGGGTAGATCTCTTAGCACTGGGTGAAAAGCAGCGGACTCTCTAGAAGTTACTCTGGAACTCGGGAATCATTCTTCCCAGCTGTGTCCTGAGCTGTTACCTACATTTTTTTTTTTGCAGGGATGTAATTCTTGCCCTGTTTCATAGATTTCTCCTTTCCCACAACAACCTGAAGGGTGACACCGGCATGTTGTTATGCTCTTTCTATTGTGTGCCAGCTTCAAGTATGTACTTTCCTTTATCTGAGTGAGCCTAGAGCTGTGACATGATCCAGGATTAGAAAAATATGGACTGTCACAAAAATGCTGGTCTCTGTTTGAAGGAACACAGGTCACCTCCTGATCTCACCTTCCCCTCTGACAAATGTCTGGGGCTGCTGTCTCCTGCTTGAGTTAGTTTCTCTGTTTGCCTTTACCTTGGTTGCTTTATTTCAGGATTGCTTAGCTGGTCTTGACTTAGCAGAATACACAGAGTCTAATTCAGGTGGTTCATATGTGCTATTGGCAACATGTGCTGGCTTTATTGTGTTAATGGCACGCTTTTCTGCACATCTGAAATAACACCGGTCTCCTTTCTCCCTCCAAATGAAAGAAGCCTGAGCCTACGTTGGGCTTTGCCAGTCACTGTTTCCTGTCACTTGCAATGGCCTCTTCCCAGGAGGTAAGAAAATAACCCTGCGTACCTTTTACCACTGGTGATCTGTTGTTTTGGCATTCTGTGAATGACTGGTTTCAGGCGATTCTGTCAACGGACCTTGCCAGCCACCAGGTTTTGGATGTTTGCTTTGGGAAGGCTTTGTGGTTGAATGGCTGTGTTCCATTCCACATGTAAACACGGGCAAAAACTCACATTTAACAGTTCTAAACAGTTGGACACCGGTCAAAGAGGCTACTCCCCTTCTCTTTAATACATTGAGATTTTGCATAAAGTACAGAACAATTTAGTAGCAGGAATGCCCAGGTCCTGCCAAACGTATGATTTTGTTTTATTTTATTTTTAAAAATGCCTAGCACAAAGACTGAGCCTTTATTTGGAAGGAGATGTCGGGAAAGAAAGCAAAACTTAATTGAATCTCAGACTGTACAATTGGAATCATGTCTAAAAGGAAAGCTGCCTTTTCCCTCCATGTGCACTTGTACTGGAGGCCAGTTTCCACTCTCGTTTGCATGAGTTTAAGCCACAGCAACTCCACATGACGCTGTGCCAGTATGGCTTGAGATTAGAATTGGGTCTTCAGCTATTTCAAGCTCTGTTTTTACTTTCTTAGTCATCTGATGGATCATGGGGATGCCAATCTGGTTACTCACCACGGCCACGCAGAAGGCTCTGGTTGTGGCAGCAGGACCCAGTGTGTGCTCAGAGCTTTTCAAGCTCCAGATCTGTGTTACTGGATGCTGCATGAGACGCACCCTTTAAAAACCAGTAAGCACTGTGGTGTGAGGAGCTTGTGACAGCTCTTTGCCATGTGTAACTTTATCTCTCAGTGGTTTTCTAACCATTTAGTGGAGGGATCTGCCTCAGCTCTTGAGATGATGGAGCCCATCTTCCGTATAGAGTCATATATAAGCTGACATCCACTGTGTAATACAAAACACCATTTCCATACCTATATTAGCTCTAAACGTGTCCTTTAGGTCTCTGGAAGTAGGGCCTTTTCTGGTAAGGGCTCTAGGAATAGCATAGTTCAGCCTTTCTGGCATTTGCAGTTTAAGGGCACCTTCTGGCTTGTTGAGTGTCACTGGTGTATTCTGTCGTGGGTTTTCATGCATAGTCTGGGGAGCACTGATGGTCTCTGGTAGCACTTCTTGGTGCTCCACAGATTGTCTGATCCCATGATGCTGGCATTCTGCCTTATTTCCAGCTGCTAAATTGCATTCAAAGGCCATTTAAAATACTTTCCTAATAAAACTTGCCTATAAAAATAGTTACTATAGCTGCTGCAAGGATGTTCTAGGAGCTGGTCCAAAAGACAGTCCCTACAGAGATGAGATCCACCCTACTAAAAAAAGCTGAGAAATTTCAGCCTTAGCAGAGTGCCAGCAGAAGTTAACAGTGGCAGGAAAGCGGCAGCGGAAGCGTTAATCAAATCGTGTGCTTCCTTAGTTAATGCACAGTCACTCCTGCAGCTGATGAATAAGATAGAGGGAGCAGGGCTTGTTGGGTAGAGTTTCTAAACTGTTTAAATATGTTACAGCTTTGCTTTTAAAGTAGAAGAGCTTGGATTAATTGAGTAAGTGGCACTTAAGAGCTTGCAGGTTAGGAGGATGCAGAGTGTGGCTAAATGCAGCTTGGGTGTTCGGTGTTGATTTTTTTCCCCTCTTTAAATCTATGGTCGCACTTTCCCTGTAGCCGTGGGGTTGGGACGAAGCCCATCAGCTGCAGGTTTTACTGCCAGTGAGCTGAGACATGCAGCTGTTTGAATTCTTTGATCACAGAAGATAGCGGAGCAAGCAAACCCAATGCTGATGCTAACTTCTTTTTTCATTCACCCCCGCTCTGTCTACGCTCCGTACAGCTGCTTGGACTCCCAGAAGGTGGCAGGGATGGGGAGCAGGGCCAGAGAGGGATGGCAATCCCTATGCAAAGTGTTCCTGCGACAGAAGGTACCCACGGAGTGTGGCCAGGTGTGACCAATCCTCCAGTTGCCGTTTCATGCCAGTGCCTGAGTGTGCTCAGAATGCAGCTTTTAAAGAAGTTCTTTTCTCCATCTGCAGAAGAACCTCCTGGAAGTTGGCATGATTCGCTCGCAGTTCGCGTGTCTCCTTTCCCTTCTCGTAGCCAGGAAGCCTTTGTGTCTACCTCTGCCTTATCTAACCAGCTAGCTTGATGTTTTAACTTACCCTTCTGTTATCAGTAGTTTATCAAGGAAAATTCTTCCAGGACTTTCTGACTCACAATCTGGAAACCTCTTTTTCTTCTCAGTACTTTGGCCCAGGGTAGAGACTTCTTTTTTTTCTTCATATTTGGACGTGCCTGGTGCATATGCCAGATACCACAAATAGCCCTATCTCCCTTCTTCATTAGGCAGCATATGGACCTTTTCCTTCTGTGTCATTAGACTTTGACCTGGATTCTCTGCTATGCAGGGGCTAAGAGTGAAAGAACGAACTGGTTCATAGCTTGTTCCAGAACTGGATATCTTCTTGTGTTCTGCAGCAGGGATTTAAGGGCAATCATTACACTCGTTCTTTCTTTAGAGACTTAAATCTGTACCAAGGAGATAAGTGGTAGAGGAGGTGGTATTTTAAAAGCAGAGGGGAGTTTTCCCCAAAAGAGCAGGTTTCCGTGTTGAACCGACGCAGTCTCTCACCATGAGCTTGCATTGGTAAATGGATTCACATCAGGCATGTCCCCATCTCCAGTTGCTTCTGTCCCCAGGACCGTTCTCCAGGGGATTGTCACTCCATTGTCACAAATGCTATTGGTCTCTGCACAGATCTGTGCACATCTCCAAGGATCCCTGTAGCTCTTAAAAGCTCTCTACTGTGCTGCACTTTAAAAAATGTGGAATAGTCTGATTATGCACAGCAGCTGCTGGAGAGTTACTGTGGTTTTCCAGAGCTGAGTCCCTTTGGAAATGGGTTGGGACTTTTTTTCTGTAGTACCCCCTTCTTGCTCTTTTTGCATCTTTCCTTGTGATTTCTCCAGAGAATCGATTGCAGCGCTTCGTTCTGTGGTGGAATCAAACCTGGGACATTCTGGGTTGGTGCCTATAAAATGAGAGTGACAGAGCAACGATTGAAGTTTTGATACTGCTGATTGGACTGTTCAACAAGAGCTAGGAGTGCAGAAATGGTCTCTAAGATGGGTTTCTCCATTTTTGTTTTTATGGGGCAGCTCTAATGCAGGAAGCGAGGGGGTATTTTTTTGTGAGTTTGAATTGAAATGTAAGAACTCTTCCTTTCAAGGCTGTCGAATTTGGGGGGGGGGGATTTAGAATGATATTTTTCCATCCTGTCTCATTTTTAATTGTCTTAATTTTTCATCTCCTATATGTGGCACAACACTTATTTCATCATTACCAGAATATTATACTTTAGACTTTTGGGATCACCATCTCAACAAGGGCTGTGTGAGGCTGAGTTGACCTGGATTATCAAAGTAGGACCTAAAATTACTTTACCGAAGCTGAAATTTTCTGAAGTACCACATGAATTGGAAACAAATCAGCTCTTAGGTGGTATTTAATGTAACTGACATTTAGGACACTCTTCAGGGTAAGATTTTATAATTGCCAAGGACTGAGATGCTCCGTTGAGTTCAGTGATACTCAGCCTGAGTGGAAATCAGGCTGCGCCTGCAGGAACCTCGCTGCAGGAACCGACGCTGCCTGGGTCCCTCTCTTGACACTACTATAACAGTCTTTGCCAGTAGGTGGGGTTCCAATCCTGTTAAAAAAACCTGGGAAACCTTGTCTATAAATGCTCGCTCCTCTTGCACTTCCATACACAAGCTGGCCACATCTGGAAATGTTTGATTTGATATAGTGTCGTTTTACATTGCAGAAATGAGCGTAAGCGGTTTTTTAACCCACCAAGTGAGAAATGTGATCTGGGTTTTACTACCGACCCTTTAAATAAAAAACAGATCGCTTATTAAACCATTATCTATCAAGGATATGGAGAGAGTTAGAAATATCCCAGGATCAGAATCCAAATTGAAAAGGACACATTTTGTCTACTGTCCGGTCCTGACCGCGTGGTCCGGTCCCGCAGAGGCGCGGAGCTGAGATCCCTCACAGGAGGGAAAACAGACGCACAGAGACGGGATAAAGAAACAGGCTCGTGCCCTGTCCCTGTATCTGCGCTGGCTTTCACCCTCTCTATTCAAGAACAGGGTGTTGCTTATAGGAAATCACTGAAGTGTATTATCCTGTGCTGCTTGTCATCAAGAGTTGGATAAAAATCTTCTCATGAGCTTCTTGTGCAGCGATAAATCCGGGAACGGGTTCCTTGCAGAAGCTGGCATGTCCACAACCGCCTCCCCTGAGCAGGCAAAGGATATTGAGGGGTGCAAACCTCTGCCTAGACTTAGAAACACTGCACCCTTTTGTGCTGGTTTTGATTGTGCCCCCTTTTAACCCTGTGTGAGTTGCAGCTGATGGGTTCCAGTTTAAAGGGTGCGTAATTCATCGCCGTGCTCTCACCCCTGGCTGATGGACCGGGCTTCCTTGCTGATAGGGGTACATCCTGCTGGCGGTGATAGAGCTGCTCACGTGAGCAAAACCAGAAGGATTTGACTCCCGGTGAATTATGACAGTTGGCATCTGAAGTGAAACAAAGATCAGATCTGAGATGGATTTCTGCCATCGTGTTGCATTTAAAAGCTCGTATTACTTTGGTTGTATTACATCGCATCGCACTCGACCGAGTCAATGTGTCATAAAGCTGCCTCATGTAATTGTACACTGCATAAATGCAACAGAATGCCTCCGAAAAGTGGTATTTCATGCTTGCTAGCTAACGCCTCGGCGAAGATTAAATCCACGAAAAGTAGGTATGTCCAATTGTTGGTTTGGATCAGCAAATAATTCATTACCCACATTATCTTTTTTTGAAATGTCACTCCATGGTGTAAACCACCATGGTCCTGCTTCAAATGCCAACGTGGGGTTGGATTTTTTTTTTGAAGAGCAAGTTAAATTTTAGGGCCAATTCACACTGTAGTTTTCCCCTTAGTAGAGCCGCCCATCTCCAAAGGCAAAATGCCTGGTTAGAGCATTTGCCACCCTTTGTAAGTTGTGATTCTCAGTGGGCACAGCTTATTTATCTCAGACACTCCTTCTTGGGCATTGACCTCTCCCCAGGAGCTTTTGGAAGAGAAACCCTGAGAGGACCAACCTGGGCATTGGGAGTTGACATCTCAGGAGCCCTCTCAGCTCTCTCTTTTTTAGTTATCTTAGGGCAAAGGACCACACTCTTCTCTTTGTGCCTCAGTTTTCCCATCTACAGGAGATGTAGTGCTGTCCCAGCAAGGTGAAGTCAGGCTTTCATAACTATGACTTTGTGTGGCCGTTATTCCTTACAGGCCGTGGGGAACGGGAGAGGCTGGGGCCGGGGAATGCCCTTCTGCCCGGGCAGAGCTCAGCGGAGGTGGTGGGAATCACTGTGCTGGGAAGAGTGGATATTCTGGCAGGTCTGCAGCTGAGTGACGGGTGAGCAAACAGGAGTGTGACCCTTTGGGGCACGGTGGTGATTTTCAGTGTGCACAGCAAGTCACTGGCAAGGTATAAATCTGTGGGAATTGCAAAGGCGTTCGGCGAGAATGAGAGCACGGGTCGGTGCCTTATGAAGGAGCTGCTCTGTGGAGCAGTGGCCAAGCCTCCTCAGCAGAGGAGAGTTCCAAACCCAGGTTCTGTTGTGAATTATCTCAAGGCATGGGTTTCTTGCACACTGCTGAAACTGGGGAATAATATAATCCGGGTCACACCTTATGCCTGAAAAGCTTTATCCCACCCTTAGAGCCTCTTCCCTTGGTGGTGACCGTCTCTCCCGCAGCCAGGCTTGGGACACTGCCAGCGGGCACAGCCATGGTGATGCCACCCGCAGCCTGGTGGTGGACCAAGGGGATCCAAACCATCTGGTGAGAGCACATGCAGATGCTGCTGCACAAAGAATGATGCCCTTTGTAAGATTTCCTAACTAAATCCCCAGGATTCCAGTACCTGCGAGGCTGGCATGGAGGAAGATCTCTTTCCCAGTGCCACAGCCTCTCCCGGCACAGGCTGACCTCTCTCTGCAGTGATCACTGCCAGCATCTTGCCAGACTGTACATTAGGGACACTTCAGCAACTACTGCTAGTGTTGGGGGCTTCTCCCTGGTCAGGTAGAAGGGGGGTCAGATCCCTCCGGTCCTGTCACCCGTCCTGCCGTGCCCTGGGGCCTGCAGGGGATTGGCCAGGGGCAGATTTCTATCCCCCTGTCACAGCCAATAGAGACAGAGCGTGTTGTGAGTCCCTGTTTAGTTACAGTGACAGAACCCTGATTGGGTGAAGCCTTGTGATTTATGGGGTTTTGCTGAAGAGTAACTGAGTTTTATCAGAACATAATGATGTGGTACTAATGCTCATTGCCAGGCAACATGGCTGACCGGTTTGGAAAGGTCGGCTTTTGACCTTGCCTGTGGTTTAAGTAAATCCTGTTGTATTCCTGGCTGGGGCTACCTACTCACAAAAACCCAAATCGCATCTTTTTTGCTGTGCCTGTGGCTGATGTCACCCCCTTCCCATCCCAAGGAATTTGTCTTAAAGTTTGGAGGGGGGGGAGCTGTTGAGGTTTGTGACAGCGCTGTGGTTCTTGTTGCCTCCGTGGGTTTAATTTCTGGGACATGGGGTTCTTTGCACCCCAGGAAAAGATTCAGCGTCCATTCTTCAGTTTAGAAAAGGCAGGACTGAGAAAAGGAGGTGTCTTGAAAAGGGTGGAATCCAAGACACCTACTGGAGGAAGCAGCGTGGTGTGACCATCAGGCACAGACCCATTGCTGGGCAGGGGTAATTAATCCCAGGATGTGCCTTTCAGAATTCCTCTAGGGACGAGGTTAACTCAGAAAAGAAGTCGTAGGCAGGTAGATATTGCTGCTTTTAATAATGAGCCTGATCCAAAGCATTCTGACAATAGAAAGTGAACGTCTCTGTGCTGGCCTTGTTATGCTCTTACAGCATCATTCAAATTGGGGGTTTGCTGTTGTTGGGAATGTCAAAAAGTTACATTTGTTGTGAATAAAGCAGGATTTATTTTCAGCATTAGTTAATAGCACTTCCTTTCCTCGGTCAGCATTCAGACTTGAGGGTACAAATCTCAAGCAGAGCAGCAAAACTCTTAGTAACATTTTAACAGGATTTATTAAGTTTGTTTGCTTGAATAAACATCAGGATCCTCAAGCACTTTCTTTTCTGAAGATTAACAACCAACTTGATTGCCTGACACTGCGATTTCTGCACGTTCTGGGTGTCTTTTTCCTCAAGTTCCTTTACAGATCCCAATCTCTATCTTTTATTAGGTAGCACAGGGGACACCGACCCCAAAGTGTAGACCTGTATCGGTGAGTTACTAAGCTCAGGGGTAACACAATATTTCTACAGCTGGTTTTTAAGCCATTTGCAGCCACACAGGCTCAAAAGATTCTACATGCACATAAATCTCAGTGTCACCAATACACACTGGTACAAATTTGCAAGATGTTTACACAACACAAGTAGTGTTACATACTAATTTTATGAGTCATTTTTACATCAGAGAGGAAAACATCAGACACCTTTAGTGTGAGCATCAGTTTGGAAGAACTAATATTGGAATTCCTGTACATGCATAAAACGTTATAGCTATTATTTAACGCTTGTTGCACCTCAGTTCCTATCTGTGCGTGGGACTTGTTTGCGCTCTGTGTTTCTACTTGTCCTTTGCCTTCAGTTTCTGACATCTCTCTCCCACTCTTGGCCTTGCCCAGGTAATGAGCTGTTTCACATTTGGTGCCAATTAGGAGACATTCCAGGCTACTGATACAGTTACAAATGTTGATTCTCAGAAACGTGTGAAATGTGTGGACCAGATTCTGATCCATTAATTCCAAAGGAGAGCAACACCAGTAACTTCAGCTGCGTCACTCTTGATTTATAGATCTGATTTATACACAACAAAAGAGCCTGGGCCTAAACTGTTTCCCTCTTGCAGTTCTGTTTGCTTTGGGGGACTAATTATACCAAAGGCTGCTGCTTGCGTAGGGTCGACTCTGAGCTCGTGAACCAAATGCAGATTTGAGTGTGCTCTAGTATTTAGAAGAAAAGCCCCTTTGGGTTGGGTTTGGAGCTTTGGGATTCATAGATTACATCCCAACTTGGAGCGATCCTAGACGAGCTGCTCAACCTTTTCTGCTCTAAACCTATCTATTCCATTTATGCAGTAGATGTAATGGGTTTTTACAAAACCCGTAGAAACTGCCCAAGAATTTTAATTCTTGAAACAACCTGAACGCCTCCAGTTGAAACTCTTTCATTTTGAATCATCCTTTGATGCCTATATTGAAAATATTAGCAGACTGTTTGTGAAATAAAGGTTTCCATTTCCATATGGAAAATGACTGAAGGGTATGTACGAAATTAAGACTTGCCTGTTGAAACATTAACAGATTTGTCACACTGTTAGTCTCGGAGCTAATCCCTGCAAAGTTGAGAAGAAAGCAATTCAGTGTGGATTTGGAAGCTCCTGACTGTGTGAAGGGCTGTTGAGAATGCTGAGCAGGGATGTTCCCAGTGCCTTCAAAATGCTCTGAAGTGCTTATTTTCAGTTCAGCCGTCACCTCTTAGGGACATTTGCTGCACCTACCTGTTATAATGCAAAGGATTCACTCTATGTTTAAACTGTGAGGGGTATGTGGCCTTTAAGCTCGTTTCTCTTCAACTTGCCCCAGAGGACCTGGGTACTGGGATGTGCTGCTGATGCCAGGATCCCCAGGAAAAGAGCTCCAATGGGTCTGGAAACCTGAGAAAGGGAACCAGTTGCAATAATGCATTTGGGTTCTCACTCCTGGTGCCCTGCCATTTCTACCACTGGCACGGTCAAACCAGCGTTGATGACATAATTTGACTGAAATGTTGTCCAAATTCCAGGGTGTCTTTGTCACAGCTGTGTTTGAGGGGGACCCCAAGGCGATGTGAGTTTGATCTGCTGTGGGTAAGCATGCAAGAGACCTGCTGCATATGTAGCAGTGATCAACCTGGAATACAGAGTGGTAATCGGGGAAGAATAGTTCTACACTGGCTTTGTACAATAGTACAAACCCAGGCCTCTCTCCCAGTCAGAATGGGAGACGATACAAAGAAATACCATGCACAAATATACACAATTTTCCTATTCATATGCTGACTGTGAAAACTGCCCAATGTTGTGTAGAATTGGCTGTGTCCCGCTGCCCTGGGCTCCCTCCCTGGTTTGCAGTTCTCTTTTAGTTGTGTTGGAGTAAGCAGCGAGCGCTACCAGGGTCAAGGCTGCTCAACAGACACCCTTAGCCATGTGCTGCCCAAGTCACCCGTGAAAGCTTCCAGCTCTTTGTGATCCAGCAAAGCAAGGAGCCCCGTGTGATGAGATTACTGTAACCTCTGGCAGGGAAGAGGAGGAAATGAGCATTTTGCTGCATGTCCCACTGCATATGCACGATTAAGGCTAAGCAACTGTATTCCAGGCTGAAGCTGTACTTTGATTTCAGTCTATTCCCTTATAATGTCTGTTTTGTTAGCTTTTATCCCCGAATCTTTCTGCCTGGAAACTTGGGGTTTATGCAGAGAAGGTAGTTTGTGTATAAAGCCTGGGCCAAAAGAGACAAAGGCTGAAATTTACAGGCTGCAGAAGGCTGTAATTTTTCATTTGCTTTGTTGGGTGGGTTTGGGGGGATTTTGTTGTTGTTGCGTTCCAGTTCTGATCCTATCTGCTAATATCATACCTTGGCTTCACTCCCTCACAGTTTGATGTCCCAACTTTTCCTTGTTAGCACCAGGAAATCGGGAGCTTATAGTGAGTGATGGCCAGTAGGTCTGGGATTGATTACAAACAAAAATCCTAGATAAGATCATAAATTTAACCCATCCCTGTGATGTGATCGTATCAGGATTCGAGTACGTCTAAGAGTTGTTTCCGATTTTCAGCCACTTCATCTGGTTTCCATACATCCCAGCTGGGAGTGAAGTACTCTTGTGGTGGACTCTAATCCATGCCAGCCTGGCTTGGAAGAAGCCCTTATTTCTGTTGTTATTCTATTATAAAAATGGAAAGAAGTGCTTCAGACAAGATGGGCATTTCAAGGAGGATCAGTTCAAATGCTGCTGAGATAAAATTGACTGGGTAATAAGAAAACAGGGCTGCTTCCCCACCCGCCTGCCCTCCCTCCCTTTCCTTTCCTGAAATTTAGCTGCATTGGAATAAATTCAAAATGGTGTTTTAACCCCCTGAAAGTCAGTGGAGAAACATTGGAAATAAAACCAATACTTGATAATTGATTAGGAAGAGCAGCTGAAGCAAACCAGAGGTGGTCAGTCTCAGCAGAACCAAACGCTGTGGTGTTTAATGCCGCCTCCTTCTCCCTTTCAGGAAGGTATGTTTTGTGCTCACCTCGCCCTCCTTCTGGAACCACAGTTTATCTGTTTTCCTACACCCCCTACATCTGAGCTGCCGGTTGATCTGTTTTTCTACACGTCCTCCATCCGAGCCGCCAGCTCTCCCCGCTGTAAATGACCGCTGGGATCCCGTCCCTCTGCCTGGAAGCAGATGGAGCTTTACACCTTCTGCGGAGCCGAGGCCGATGCGCTCCCATCCATCCCCTCGCCCCGTGGTACCAGGTGATTTAATGTTACTGTTGCTTTAACGGCCTCATCGCTGCTCTGGCTCCACAGTAGTTGTCTCCTGTGTGACTGTGCCTGGGAAAATCTATTACTGGAGTGCCATTAATCTGAGGCTGCCGCCTCTGGCACTTTCTGACTCTTCTATTTAATGGGCCTCTGCTTCCGGAGCTCTGGAGACATGCTGTTTTCCTCTCTTGATCAGCTTTGTTTAATTATCAAAATATTTGATGCAGAAAATTGACATTAGTTGTGAAGGTTTCTGCCTTCCTCCTCCTTACAGCCTCCCTCCCTGCTTTGTAGTGACATTGAGATCTTCTGCGTGTACCACCTTCACCTTAAAATAGAAAATGGCTTGAACAATCATTTGCTTCTCCGGGCACAAGCTGCATTAGCAGAGCTACAGGTAGAGCTGCAGAAACCCCTCTGCTGGAGCGTGGTGCTGTGCCTTGCCCAAGCGTGAACAGAGACCACTGCACAGGTTCTACCTCTGTAGGACCTTTGTCTCCATCCTGTAAATGTAAGACTGCACCCAGCTGGGGCTTTGGAAAAGCTTCGAAGAGGGGACCCCCATGGATGGGGCTTGGAGCAACCTGGTCTAGTGGGAGGTGTCCCTTCCTGTGGCAGGGGATCGGAACTGGATGATCTTTATGGTTCCTTCCAACCCAAACCATTCTATGAATTCCTGTGCCTGTCTTCATGGTGAGCTCCTCAGTAAGCAAAGGCTCCACAAGATTCAGACTCATGGAAGTCCCTTAGAAGCTGAGATTTCCTGCTTCTGCCTTCAAAGCTTTAGGTGTTGCAGGTGTTTCAATTGCACTAGTGCATTTTTTGCTTACCCAGTCACCACTTCCCTTCTTCCAGGAGTAGGGGTGAGCCCATATGAACCAATATTTATTGCTAAAATGAAGATCTAGGGCCAATATGGTTATCGTTTATAAATCTCTTCACAGGTGGGGAAGACAAAGAACTCCTTACAGTACCAGAAAAAAAGACCACCAGTGGGGAGACCAATTCAAATAAGGTGAATTATTTTGATCTCTGCAAGTCCTTAGCTGCTGGAACACCTAGTGGATGGAAGTGGTAGGTTTTCTGTGCCTGACATCTTTAGATTGAGACTGGATGCCATTTTGGAAAATACACTTTTTCCAAGCATGTGCTACCAGCTTTAGTGTAGGGCAGGAGGGGGAAAGTGTCAGGGCTCTGTTGTTCTGGTCAGGCCAGAGGAGCTGGGGTTTCTGATTCAGTGTTTGAGTCTCTGCTTCTGCCATGCTCTTCTCGGCACTGCAGTGCTACAGAGGCAGAGGAACTTTAAAGAGGGTCCTAAATTAGTCACTCTTAACAAGCCACGCCTTTTATTTCTGCTGCCTCTCTGTAAAATGCAATGAAATATAAATTACTGAGATTTGGGGCTGCTGGAAGACAAAAGCAGGGGAGCTATTGATGGAACTCTGAAATGCAAGTACCATCGCTATATTCTGTCCTTGTCTGTTTGCCTGTTTGCTTGGCTGGTCTTAGTTCCTTCCTGCTACCATTTCTGCTCTCCCTTTCTCCATTACAAAGGCTGTGCTCTCCTCACAAGACACAGACTATACATTACCTATGTCTAATTCTGGGTTAATCCATTGAAGGCAGCTGTGGACCACTCAGGTAAATAATGAGAGCACTGCAAGAGATAATCAAATTCTGACTCTCCTTGTGAATATCCCCTGCTAAAAGATCAGTTCCCAGCCTCCGTGCTGTCTGGGGCTCAGAAATGCAAAGCTGGTCTAGTAGTAGGTGTTCATTGCATCACAGATTTGGGCATAAGGATTACCTCTTGCTTTATTCATACTGCAAATGAAAAGATACATAAAGATACGACCCACCAAGGTGCAAAATGAGTTTTCCAATTCATAAGCACAAGCCACCACGAGTTAAAATCTCTTGGTTTCTTCCCGTAGTGCCCCAGGCAGTAGTTTTCATATATATTTCTCCATGGTCAGAAGTCAGAGCAGACCACTGCTATCTAAGACCTTGACTTTTTTTCCCTGACAGTTACAATTATTACAGCCCGGGGGACTCATTTTCTCAGTCTGGCCACCCGCTGACCTAGCCTGCAACCAGAATACACTTTAAAACAAACAAACAACAGCTAAGGCTCCCCTCTCCTCACTTCTCCTCCCCCAGCCTGGAATATTTTTACACCGCGCCCCTTGCAGAAGGATATTAGCCACTATTGCTGAAGGCACAATCACATTATCAGCACCATTCTCTCTCCCTTTCTCCCTCTCCTCCCCCCAAAGATAAATTTTTTATGTTGCTATTTTCTTCTCTTTTGTATTTGGCATTCGATATTTACGTGATAAACTGCAGAGCTGCTACTAAATGGGCCCTGATACAACTTAATAAATACATAACAACATCCAGACTGCACTATATTACTTTGCTGTGTCCTGGGCTGCTAAGGATCCTTGGAGATAATGTCTGCTAAATAAAAGTTATGCCTTAGTGTAGGGACAATAGATACCTATTTATTCTGGAATAACTACTTCTGCGTTGGAATGAGCTGGCTGATAATCCTGCCTCTCCCCTTTTGTCTTTCTGAAGTGCACACATGCTCTGCCTTTCTCTCCTGCATCCCTGCTGTGTTGGAGCACCTGTACTTCTCTGGATGAAGATGTAAGTAATACACAACTGACAGTTTTTCTGTGAGAATGTTGTCTGTCTTCTAGGCAGGAGCACCCACAAGCAAAACCTTGGCATTTGTAAGCTAAACTTTTAGAAAGCAGGCTGTATTTAGGTGCCCTGCTGAGCTGAGGTGTGATTCGGTAGGTGAGCACCACGAGAGCCAAATACAGGGGGCTCACTATGATAGTCACAGAATGCTATGTGGTTGGAAGGCACCTCTGGAGATCATCCAGTCCAACCCCCTGCCAGAGCAGGTCCACCCAGAGTGGGTACCACAAGAAGGTGTCCAGGGGAGGGTTTGAGTATCTCCAGAGACAGAGACTCCACCACCATTCTGGGCAGCCTCTTCCAGGGCTTTGCCACCCTCAAAGTGAAGAAGTTTCTCTCCATATTTAGATGGAACTTCCCCTGTTCCTGTTACCTCTTGTCCTGTCACTGGAAACCACTGAGAAAAGCCTGGCCCCATCCTCCTGACACCCACCCTTTCAGTATTTCTGGGTGTTGATCAGATCCCCCCTCAGCTTTCTCTTCTCCAGACTAAAAAGCCCCAAGTCCCTCAGCCTGTCCTCCTAAGGGAGATGCTCCAGGCCCCTCAGCATCTTTGTGGTCCCCTGCTGTCTCCTCTTCAGCAGTTTCCACATTGTATCGGAGGAGATGCAGCAAAAGGTTATAGATGGAAGCTGTGATGGAGGTAACTCACTGCCTTCTACAGTGCAGAAACTTTTCTTTATTCTCACTGCCATAGTTAAACACTTGTAAAGTTTTTTGCCAAACTTTTGCACCTTTAAATATATATTTTTTCTGCATACAGAAAGCAACTTAAAGCAGGTAATTGCTGCTCACACAACATACAAAATATTCCTCCCATACACACCAGGCATTGACCAACATTCAGTGAGATTTCCCAGCTGGGCTTCAGTGACAGGAGCCACTGCTCAAGCATCCTGGGGATGTGCCTCAGAGATCCCATTTGCACCCAGTCTCAGAACCTGTTCACCAAGTACATTAGCCTCAGCCAATGCTGGGATGCTGCTTTGTGGAAGTGGTGTTTCCTTGTTTAATTCCTGTGAATCGGAGTCTGAAAAGTGAGGATGAGAATGGTACATCTCTGATGCACACGAGGTAACGTTGCTCCCTACACTACACACAGTGGTGTTTTGTTACCTTTCCAGGAAGACAGGAAAAATTCTTCCAGAGCGTGTATCAACCGCAGAAGGAACGGTTAACACAGCACTTCAGCAGGCTCTGAAATCTGTAGGCTTCAGAGATGAGCTGTTTTGCCTGTGATAGCATAGGTGTAGGCATGCAGAGACAGAGACACATGGACACATACAGGGGTACATTCAGGCATCATTCCTCTAACCTTCACTTTTCTTTCCTTTTCCAAAATGGCTGGGTTTTTTTTTTTACCCCGAGTCTTTTCCAACTCTGTTCTAATTGCTGAAGCCATCAGCATAAAGTACCATCAACCCAAATGAAGTGAGGCAGACTCACACAAGCTGCAAAACTTTGCAACACAAAGCCACTTCACAAAGAGTTTAGCTCTATAGAAACCGCAGTGAATGCTAGGAGGCATCCCAGAAAACTTTGCATGATGCTTCAAAATGCACCACAGGGATCCCGGGCTTGTTACCTCCTGACACCATCTCTCTGTAAAGGAGAAAGGGTAGAGAGCTCTGTGGAGCGATTACCCTGGGGTCCTGGGCATTCAGTGCTAATATTGGAAAGTTTCAGGTCTCACAAAGAAGACGACGAGGACCTTTGATTGCCCCTGTTGAAGCTCCTGGGAAGAAGCAGGTCACTCCCCTCCAACCCTTCCGAGCCTGGATGTGTGGATATTTTCATGCCCACTTGACAGGTGACTGTTTTACCAGACAGGGTTGTCAGTGCTGCTGGGGGTTATCTGGATTTAGCTGTAGGCAGGAACTGAACCACAATGAGCATTAGAAAAGCTCACTGTTCTTGGTTTGTTTAGAGACAAGCCATCTCAAACTTGTTTGAAGCCTTTTTTATTGAATTCACACTCTTGTGCCAAGCACTGAAAGATTTACTTTGGCTATTGCTGTAAGATGGAAAGCATATGAATGCGTGGCTGGCTGCCAGCTATGGGTGAGCCCTGAAAGGTCTGGTACAATGGACGGCTACGGGGAACAAATGTGAATGCAGTGGGGCAGACGTGACCGAAGAAAGGCTTTGGCATTCAAAGGGCTGCTGGAGGTTTAATCTGGTGACTGAAGTGGGGTCAGGAGATAACACGGCTAACCTGTGAAGCTTTTGAGCTGTGCAGCAGCTGAGAAGTAGCCAGCTACAGGTACACACACACACACAGGTCTGAAGCCCTAACTGTGTGTCTGCCTCCCCTTCCAGGCTCCGGCTCTGCCAGCGTCTCCACCCCATCTGCACCGGCGAGGACCCCAGTTGGACTCACCCACCGCAAGGTACCGCAATGGCTGGGGTGTATTTCTTGCAGATGCTGCCATAATTTTGTTGTGGTACAATTTGACATACGACTCCCTGCTGCATCCGAAAGGGGCACATTATCTCAATTAATGTTTCACAGCAAACATGGCACTGATAGTATTCATGGGACTAAAGACTATTACCATTTGCATGGTGACTAGCACAAGAATTATGACTATGTGTGTTTTCTGCAGCAAAATTTGCCCTCAGGCTCCCTTTCTTTTTTTTTCTTTTTGGCTTGTGACAATGTTCCCTTTTTCTTCCTCCTTCTGTTTTGATTTCTACTTAAAGTTTTATGGCTCTGTCCCCTCCAGGGTGCTATTATCTTGTATGCTAATAGGGCTATGCATATTCTATTAGCGTTGTCAGTGTGAGATAAGAGGCACATTCTGTAAGGAGCACTCAGGGGGTAATAATCACAGCAAGGGGTCTCAATGTTAGTACATTATCAGTCATCTTCACATTTCAGTGGAGCCTGTTTATGCACCTCTTCAGCTGCGCAACTCAGACACTGAAAATTGCTGAATGTTTACGGAAACTGTTGTAGAGGAACATAATGGGATTTGAGATTGACTTGATAAAGGAGCCTTCTCCCTTGTTGCTTCCAGATACAAGATGTTTGTAACTGTATGCAATAAGTAGGCTAATATGTTATATGGCAGTTAGCGGCCAAGAGCGGGCTCAGATCTGTATTTCAAGCAACCAAACAGCTATCTAGGAACAGATCCCTAAAGGGTGCAGACCGTCGGCCTCTCTTCAGGGATTTCTCTCCCTTTTTCCATGGCAGCACACAAATGCACGCACCTGGGTCACATTGGTAGGAAGGCTGACAATTTTTACACCCTTTAGTCCTGAATTTGAAGGATTGTAAGTAGGGCCACAGGCAGCAGATTGGTGACAGCAGGTGAAGGGCAAATGGGTGACTATTCACAACACTCCTTATTAGTTTAATAACATTCCCTGGTTGCAGCAGTGGGCAATGGCATGTGAGATAGGTGGCCTCCGAGTGTTTTCTCCAGCTATGGCTGACTCTGTGGGCTGGTGAGGCAGGGAGGCTTCTGTTGTTGGATGTAACTGGTGTTTCTTCACTTGTGTTCCCACAAATATTCACCGGGGCGGTCACGGTGTAGTTGCCATCGTAGCCACCCCATGGCAGGCGTCCATGCACCCTGTGCCAAGGGCGCATCTGCTGGGGTAAGGTTCTGTTCCCGCCCTCCCCTGGGGCACTTCTCCAAATGGTAACCAGCAAGTCCATTGCTTACAAAAATTTTGGAGAAATTTGGTCTTTTTTTCTACTTTTCTGACATCACACCTTTGAAGCAACCTTTCACGGTGCTCCATTTTCAACGGAACTTGTAGGGGAAATGGTAAAGCACAGTGCTAGTTCTTTGTATGTTAGGTTAGAAATATATGTACAAAACCAGTATTTGAATAGGCTTTCTGTGTATTTCTCAGTAATTTAGGTACTTCTGTTCCAGCAGCAGCAGCATATTTATGTGCTCTCTGACACCTGGATTATAATGGGACTTAATGTTAACATTTACTTGAGCTCAGGATGGAAAAAAAAAAGGTTTTCTTAGGAAGGTGGAATCTGTAATAAGGTGTAAAATTGGGGACTTCATAATAAATTCAGTGCCTGATTTTGCAGACCATGGGAAAATAACCCAGTGGGGAATGACAAAAAATACAGAGGTGAGAAACTAATCTCGTATTTAGAATGAAGAAATGAAGAATTTTAGAAGAAATGTACCCAAAGACAGGTAAGGAACTTTCCCTGTTCCTACTGTAAAACTTTTCCTTCCTACAAATAGAAAACTACACGCTGCCACGGGCTGTGCCTTTAGGAGAGTGTTAAAGCAGGGCTCAGTATAAACCTGCAAACTCCTGCAAGCATAGGTGCCTGGTTAGGTGATCTAAACTCAGTTCCTGGGAGGCAGCAGCTCTGTGCTTGCAACAAGGAGAAAAGGGCTGTGTTTTGGATCACTTTGGTAGTACTTAAGATTACACATGGATATGAACGCTCCTTACTTTAAAAATATTTGTCCTTGACATTTCCAGACACATGGCTCACACCAAATGTATGCAGCTCCATCTCCTGAGGGTCTTGAGATTAAAACCCCTGCTTTCTCACCTTGTGATCTGGCATTAATAGCTGATAGAAAAATCACATACATGACTGACATCTTCCTAGAAATGCGAGACTGTGGAATTAATGAATGCCATGCTGGAAAGCAGGGGTCAGTCTGGAAATAGGATTTCTGTTGCCAGCCATCCAGTCATGAACTGGACAATCTGCCGTTCATTTTTTTTTTTTGCTTTAGCATTGAGGGAAATTGCTCTGGAGAATAAAGCAGCCAGAAAATAAGCAGCTCTGTTTCTTTGGCCACTGGAGGTTGATGGACTTTTACAGCTTGTGGAAATCGGGCTGGCTTCTGTTTCAGAGAGGAGCTGTTAGTGCGTTCTTCCCGACTGCCAAGCTCTTTATCCTGCTGTTATCTGCAGTGAAATCTGCAGATGGAGAGGCTTAGGGGGCTCATGGTCGGACACTGTCAGTGAGGGTGGTGCAGTGATGTCACCTCTGGGTGCTTAAGGAAACATCAGGGGGAAGGGTGGTGGGAGAGGGGCTTGCTCCAGCCCAAAAGTTTACCAGCTGATTGAGATTCTGTCTGATTTTAAATTGCCTTCAGCAGGGCAATACGGGAGATGTGCCTCCTCCTGACGTTTCGAGCGGTGCTAAGATTCTTGTGTCCTGTTTCCTACTTTTTCTGCTGCATCTGTCTCCAGTTTGGGTGTCACTGATCTTGTCAGTGTGGTTTCTCACAGTGGCCATGATGAAATTACATTAAGGGGCTGAAATAATATTATTTATAGATGAAACAACTCCTCTACAAACGTTTTCACGAGCATGGATTTAAATTGCTAACAGTTCTGTGTAACTAGTGATGATCCCAATGAAAAAACTGCTCTTTTCCAGAAAGAATAAAATATTTCCTCGAAGAAACAATGTGTTTCTGTGTGGCTTTAGCCTGAGATACAAACTTGAAGCATTTTTGGGGGGGGAAGATGCATTTCCTTTTCCTTTTTATTTCTTTCTGTTTTTCTGTTCCCTGTCTCCTTTCAAGAGCAAATTAAAAAGAAAAAAATTTAATAAAAAAGGAAGTTGGATACAAAGGGAGCTGGAAGAGAAGGAATTGTGGAAGAAAACCTTTGAGTCACACTTTTTTCTTAGTAAAAAACCAGGAATATTTGAAGAAAAATGCTGCAAACATTTGATTTGAGAATGACAAGCCATTTCTCATTGTTCTGTCAAGGTACCTCCTGGCTCGGCTGCAATCATTATTGTTGCTCCTGGGTGCACACCAGTTCTTTTAGCTTCCACAGTGAAAATGCAGAACTCCTGAGCCTGTCAAGTGAGCCAGAACACGAGTACAAGAAGGGAAGGAATGGCATATCTGCTTGTTCCTCGGCTTATCAGAAAAAAACTGTGCCCTTTCTGCATCCCCAGTGTAGACATTTATGCACTGAACGGCCTTTATCTGAGCCAGGGTTAAACCTGGACTCCCTCTAACTGGGTTCCTCACTCTAGGTGTCTCTGAAGGAAAGTTTAATTTAATCAAAAGTAGCTTGTGTTCAGCTAAAGCAATCCTTGTAAATAGACTGGCTTTTTAAAGGGTCGTAATAACTGCATTTGTAGGAACTGAAGGGGTAAAACAAGCCCTGAATACGTATCTATTTAGTGTTTGCTGCGAGTTCATTATTATTTCAGAGCAACTTTGGGAAAAATAAACCCCAAAGCATCCTGTTTACCCCAGTCTGTGGGGTCTGCAGGTGATCTATGAGGGAAGTACAGTGCTCCCGGCACCCTGCAGACAGCCTCCTCCGCTCTGAATCGTCAAACCCTGCAGAGAAACCAAGCAGGTAATAACTGGGGGGCCAGAACCGACCCGCCTCTGAGACCTGTGCAGGAGCCACGACAAAACGGGACCCCCGCTCCCTTCCATGTCTGAGAGCCATCCCATTTTCATCAGTGAGCACATGAACGTTGCACGGGGAGAAATGTGGAAGCAATTACTTTAAGAGCCGTCTTTTGGGCAATTCCCAAAGAGACATCAGACCCTGTATTTATGAAGCCTATTGCATCGGGCCCTAATGAAGCAATTAAGCAAAGGGTCCTCTGTGTTTGATCTAAATGTGGTAATTTTTACAAAAACATCGCCGAGTGATAGATACCCATAACTCAGAGTCCTTAATTGTACTTAATTTGTTTGGAATACGAATGTGCATTTAATTAAGCCGGGGCTTTGCCCACATGTTTAAAGAAGGGCTGTCAAGGAAAATTAAGACCCAGTTTGTTTTCAAAGTTACTGGTTTTTATCAGGCCAGGACAGCGATCTTCGAACAGAAGGTTACAGATAATTAGGCAGAGACCTCAAGCCAGAAAAAAAAATGCAGAGACACTGTACAGCTGAGAAAGCAGGAAGAAAAACTCCTTGATGAAGAAACATAAGAATCGGCTGTTCCCATAGTAAAGCCCTGCATGGCCAGGATTTGGTAAATGGGACCTGTTTGGGTAAAATGTGCTTTGCATTCTTGAACTCCTGCAAGGAGGATGGAGGCTGCCGGGGCGGAGGGCAGAACCAGCTGGGCCCAGGACCAGAACTCCTGCCAGCGGCGTCTCCATCGAGTGACACTAACGTGGAAAGGGCAAAAAGCATTTTCCTTCTTCTTCACTCAGATTTACCGAGTCTGAAGCGCTGGCTGTGAAAGCTGGTTTTCAAAGTGTCTCTTTCCCAAGCGCAGAAATACAGTAGGTGCTTGTCACCCTCCCAGAAAGGGTGTTAGTCTGGTGCCTGGAAAGGGAGTTTATTCCTTGGTGAGTAGTGCTTCTGAGTTGCTGGTGCTGTTAGGGCAAGCCTCGCAGTGCGCTGATTTTCATGCACAAAACCATTTCAATAGAAGTCTCCTAGAGGGGGGAGAGCACGTAAGAAAAACCCTGAGAAAAATCTGGATTAAAATCTCTATTTTGTTCTTCCTTGTTTAGCGAGAAAGGAAAGGCCGCGGTTAAAAATGAATCATGCTTCAGCACACCTGAAGAAAAGGCAGTTCTTTGGTACTGAGAAATCAGCTTCTCAGCGCAATGGCAAACGAAGTCCACGTGTGGAAGACCGTAACCCCCGCTTTCTGTGGCTCTTCGGGACTCACCCGCCGGTTATCGGTTCCTCAACACTGCCGCTTTTAACGGCTCGCCGCGGCCTTGGTGTCAGGAGAGCCTGACTGTGGGAAGGAGCTGCCCTGGCGTTGCCTTGCCCTCGGAAGCGGTTTCGTGGCCGACAAAGCGAGCTGTACGCGGGCATTGGCCAGCGGTGAGCTAAGCCACGGAGAGAGTGACTTGCCTGCAGAAAGGTGGGCCACCTGTAACAGAGCTGAAAGTTGAACCCGGATTTCCCCGCACTGAGGGAATGTAGGGTCTGAATTGTGAAAATCACCTTTTTCTTGAGGGTTTTGATGGGCTCCTGTGCTGATGACAGCTGAGGGGGCTCTTAATTATGGATCACAACACGTCCAGAGAATCAGTAGATTTTTAAACCAAAGAAATAACTCTCAATAGTATGATCTCCTGCTTCTGGATCTACCCTTAACTGATGGGCAGCCAAGCGATGCTGGCAGCTCGCTGTGAGATGGTACCTGCCCTGCTCTTCTTGGGTGGCTCAATTTAAAAGTTGGCAAAATACCCAGAACAGCATCAGCCCTAATTTAGTATAAAATTAGTCGACTTAAAATAAACAGAATAAAATAAAATAAATCCTATGGTATTAGAGTTCCCTGGGCTGGATTGCTGCGAGCCTGGGGGAGATTTACGGCGCGCTGCTGCGAGAACGTGAGAAGGGAACATACAGCCCGGCTCAGGACGTTATAGGCATGTGAAAGTTTGGAGACCCCAGAATAGGATGCTGAGGGGAAGAACGCTGTGGGAGAGCCATGGGGGTGCTCAAGGGTAAGGGTGAGGCGAAGCGAAGGCGAGGAGGTGCTGAGCTGCGGCCGATCCTGGGTGCCATCGCGCATTCCAGAGCCCCTCCGAGGAGGTCTCTCTTTTTATGATCTATCTGCTGAGCAGATTGAAGCAGTTTGCAGAGGCAAGCCCAGAACACAATTCTTCTCATGGTAAATGAGTGTGTCAGCCGCCTCACCCTCTTACCGGTGTTTAAAATTTTTGCAGCAATAACAGAGAATCTGAAAGGACATCAGAGGTGGATTTACAGGACTCCTGGGAAATCAACTGTTTCCTGTTTCAACAGCTTCTTCATCATAACTTGCTTTCTCAGTCTCTGAATGATGTTCTATTAATCTTGGTGCGCAGTGATTACAGAGCTGGGCTGAACCTCAATTTGTGAAATAACCTTTTTTTGTCTCTTCAGCAAGTCCCCCATAGTAAACTTTGGGCAGAGGTCTGCTGACCAAGTGGGTAATTGTGTCCCAGTGCATCCTGTGAATAATGCAGATAAAAAACCTTGAGTGAATAATTCATTTTTGCCTCCACTCATTTTGAATTAGCCTATTCATGTATGTATCCTTTCCAGTCTGCCTGGCTCTGTGCATGCATGTATTTACATAGCAATGTTGTAATTCACAGGTACTTAAAGCCATAGAGCTACTACTGCCTGCTTGTGTTCCTGACTATTCCTCGTGATTGCATATGTATAAGTGTTGTATATTGTACCCTAAAGTTCAGGGTTTGATTTTAAGATGAAACATGACACATCAGAGTTGCTGCTCTCCAGGCATAATATTAAAAAACCTGCAAATGGGGGCGAGGTATTTTGGCTGGCTAGAAGTTGCAGAATGAGTATTTTGGGCTAATCAAGGTTCAGAGCCACGTTTTCTCCAGTGCTGTGTTTTGCCAAAGATCAGATTGCTCACAGCTTTCCCTTACCTTGGCCATGACTTCTGGTTCCCAGGTCAAGCAAAGCCTGTGAGCAGCAGGAAGCAGCGGCCTCCAGCAATGCGGGGCACGGACAGCCCGGGAACTGCCTGAGCATCACCAGTAACGGGGCTGCACTGGAGAGTGATCATTACAGGGTCATCCGAAAAGCAGAGGGAAGGAGCCTGTTTCCAGTCAGGCCAGATCTGCCAGAGCAGTTCTGAGAAGTATCTGAGACTTTCATGGAGCTCTAAACTGGGCGTAGCTCTGGTCTGGCTCTGGAACATGCATCATTCAGCTGCTGCTCAGGGTTGGTGGTTTCACTGGCCACCCACTGCTCGATGGATGGCTCCAGAGGACCAGGTACTGTGGGAGTCTGTGGAACTGACTGAATGGCCAAGGGTTTATGAAATTCCAGCATGGATGTGTGCGTTCTCCTGCTTTGGACAGCCAACAAGTTGTGAGCATGCAGCTCCTAATGAGGGCTGGCAGGGCAGGGGGTTTATCTTTGACTGCCTGAGAGTTCCTGCTCTGCAGAGAGAGACAGACACTCGTTTTGACTCCTTGTCGTGGGCATTTCACTTTCCAGTCCATTACAAGTGACACAGCTGATAAAGAGCCTGTCTGTCAGTGTTGTCCCTGGAGGGGTGGATCTTCAACCCGTTCTCTACTCGTAGCAGAGCTGTTCTCACTTTTTCACATCATGCTGGGCACCAGGTGAGGAGGACTCTGCTGGGAGCCGGCTCACAGCTTCCCAGCCCTGCCAAGCCCTGTCCCACACACCCCTCTTACCACTTCACAGGCAGTGGCAGCTCTAGAACAAGCTTCTTCCCAAGTGGGGATGTCGGGGCTTAAAATAAATCACTTCCTATCGTTTTCTGAGTGGTCAGAAGAAGACTGGTAAGCTCATGTTGTGAACAGCTCTAACCCAGCGCTTGGGAAAGGACTGCCCCAGCAGACAGCATGGCTCTGGATCCATCAGCTGTGAGAGAAAGAAGGGAACAAAAATCTGACAGCCATGGCCAGTCATGACCCTGTTGTGCAGTCACATACTGGGCATATGGAGCCCCTTCCCATCCCAGACAGTGCCCGTCTATAAACCCACCGAGGCAACACGCGCTGTTCCCAATTTGCAGCAGAGGAGGAAAAGGACAGATCCTCACAGAATTTGTCTGTGTTCATTGGGGACCTTGCAGGCTAATCCAGGGGGATCTGAGTGGCAAACTCTGCTCCACCAGTGCCTTGTTGGGGGCCTGCAGGGACTCTGCAGCAGAGCAGGGACGGAGTGTGGGGGCTTGTGTCCCAGAGCATCGATCTGAACAGCTATGACTGAAATAACACGTCTGGATTTCATTGCTAATGAATAATTACGCTGTTCACTAGTCTGAGCCTCAGCTTCTGTCTTCCTTATTTGAGCTGACCTTCTGTACCTTTGCCAGAGCCTGAGTTACTTTCCAATGGCCATTAATGAGGAATAAAGACAAGACAAACATGTTTGCATGCGCATGTGTGTATATGTATTTCAGTCATCTCCAGTATCACACAGTAAGCTTCCTTTTCTCTGGCTCCATAATACCCTCTTTTTTCCTTCTTACATCAATTTTAATTCATTACAGTTTTGTGTCTGATATTCCAAAAACTGTTTTTCTAGGGTTAATCCCTAACCCCCAGCAATCCCGAGCTATAGGGCAGGCTTGAAATAGTTACTGCTCGGAGCAAGCAGCCTTTTCAAGTCATAGAGGTCTTTATTTATAATTCACGGATTGGAGAAACCAGAGCAACAATTTCTACAGTCTAATGCATGACTCTGCTGTAGTTTTGTCTGACAGACCTGTGCTAATTACTCTGTGTGGTTTTGAGATGGAGCCAAAAATGGGTTGTAGAAAAATGTGTATCACTAAAACTTAGGTCCCCAAAGTCAAAAGTAAAACAAACAGTGAGAGATCATTATCTGAAGCAGACCCTTACTAGCTGGGTACAGAGAAACGTCAGTCCCACGTTTTGTGTTTCTTTTTTCCCTTTAGATCCAAGTAGTATTTCTGTCTGTATTTGGAAATATCTTGAATTTCCACAGTTAGGGCTGACAGTGCATTTATCCCCCTTCTCTTCCCTTTGAAAGACTCTGGCGTGGACTCTTTGTGTGGCCTTCAGCGAGTCACTTAACCTTCCTGTGCATCAGTTTACTCATTTGTAAAAGGAGTATTATTATGATAGACACCCCTCGGGGGCTCTTCCAGGTTTAAATCATTAATGTTGGTAAAGCAGTTTGTGAGCCTCTGATTAAAGGTGCTAAATAAAGGCAGTGTATTAATATTTTTTACTCCAGCTCCTTATAGAAAGAGCAAAGCAAAAGCCTGGTGAGTGTTGGATTTGAAGTGAGGAGTTAATGTTACAGTGCTCAGAGTGTATTTTAATTTCTGTGGTCCCAATTCAGCAGAGCTCTTAAATCCATTCTTAATTTTAGAAAGACTTGTTATTTCCCACAAGTCAGGCTCCCGGTCCAAAAAGCTTTTTGAGTCCGAGCCGGTAGGAGCAGTGAGAGAAGAGAAGGCTCAGTGCTGCCTGTGGGTGTCTATGGCTGTTTACCCTGTCACGTTTATGACCTCAGCCAGAGCGTTGTTGCCACAGGAATAGAACCAGGAAGTCTCCTAAGGCTTTCAAAATTCATCCAGGATGCAAATCAATAAATGTAACAGGAGAGAAACTACAAGCTGTGCATTTCCAGGGAGGCTGAGGTTTTGTGGGATGGATAGAGGCTGCTGAGCATGACCTAATGCCGCAGGAAAAAAAAAAGAAGAAGAAGGGAAAAAAAAAGCAACCAGAGACCTCAGCATCTAAAGAGTATGAATATTGAACCAGAGGTCCTTGAGTAATTGTCCTTTCTTCACTCCAGGGGTGAAAAGGGTACATTAGACATTCACTAGCAGCAAATGGCACCTGACATCTCTTTAAGTGAAAGTCAGCTTGGAATTTTTTTTAATGGCCAAGCATAAATCTTTTAAATTATAAATCAATAAATAGTTAATTCAATAATAGGAATCTTTTAAATATTTAATGAGTCATATGCAGAATGGCTCTATAACTGGATGTTGATGGAACTGTGTCAAAGGAATTTGAATCAAACTTTTCTAAACTCCCCATATTCAAATAGTTATTGATTCAGACTTAAGCGATGAAGTCTTGCAGAAGTGAGGGGAGGTGGAGGGGGTTAGCTTACGTTT
This sequence comes from Jacana jacana, assembly GCA_013400555.1. Taxonomy (NCBI): domain Eukaryota; kingdom Metazoa; phylum Chordata; class Aves; order Charadriiformes; family Jacanidae; genus Jacana; species Jacana jacana. The sequence goes on along the minus strand of VZTM01017888.1, from coordinate 977,246 downwards.
TCTCATCCAAGAAAATGTGGAACTGGCAGCTTATTTTTAATGATGTATTCTTGAGCTTTTCAGGTTGTATTAATGTTCCCACTACAGAAGTGGGCAAGAACCTACGCAGACCCGATACTGTGTGTGTGTATTCGTTCAAATCCTGTTCTAACGGTGGCTGTGCTCTTAAATAAAAACTGTGGCAGCCTGCCTCTCATTGAAGGGTTCTGCTAATCACCATTGACATTGAGATCCTGAGCTATCTCCACCTGAAACTGCCCAGAAGTTTATTTACCAGAGTTTCCAGGTGAAACACAGTGGGAGCTGCATCTACGTATCCTCAACCTGTGTTTTTTCCTGATGCGCAGTCAATGCTCACTCTTTACCTGTGTGCTGCTGTAAGTCAGTGCTAGTCTTAATTACCCTAAATTGGAGGCATTTTGTGCATAATCCTCAGGCCACATTCAGTGTGCTGTTTGTTGTTCCGTAGCCAACGTGGTATCTTCAAATGTTGTAGAGTCTAACCTTTAATTCCGAGCTAATCATCTAGCTGAGTGTCGATCTCTTTTCAGATGGAATGGTGGAAAGGACGGGGCTGAGAACAGGATGTGGGAGATGCTTCAGCAGGGGAAATACTGACAAACAGGTAAGAAAGGCACAAGGGGGTGGAGGAAAGGAAGGGATCATCTGGCAGAGGAGCTGAGGTGGGTTTTTGCAGTGTTGCTGAATGACTAGTAAGTTTGCTCTGGGTATGTTTTATGTACATTCAGTGCCACGCATTTCAGAAACAGGACCTGGTATTTGAGGAACAAAAAGGCTTTAATGCAAGGCTTGTCGACCATTTCAGGATCTTCCTACCATGAAGCCACTCAGCAGAAAGAATTGGTGGCTCTGCCCTGCTTCACCAGATCCAGCAATGAAGGTATGTGGTGCTGTCTCCTGAAATAACAAAACATGGAAACTCCTTATCGTCAGACCTTACTGTACCCGCTATACAGATGGCTAAGCAAGCTTGTAACTCTGAGGAGGCAAAGCATGACTGCATAGAATTTGTCTTGCTGCCTTTGAGGGGTAGTCAGAGCCAGCCCAAACCCAGCCCCAGCGTTCCCTGAAGCGGGCCCCGTTGTTGGCTCTGTACGGGCATCTGCAGTCAGTGGTGGATGGTTCAATATCTGTAGCAGATTAGAGTTTCATTTGTATTCCACACACCTCTGCTTTCCCCTCTCCCTGTGTCTGTATATCCAGAAAAGCTGCTTGCATATCCTTGGGTTTTGATTTCTTTCTTTTTCTTCCCCGGGATGACAGATACTGTAACAATGACAGTAGATTAATATCTCCTTAATCAGCCAAATGAACATGACATACCAGGGTGACAGTTCAATTTGCTGCTAACAGATTGTGCCTATCAGAGCCCTTCCATTCCAACCGATGTTTATTTCTGGCAGAGATCATACGGTTCTGGGAGGACCCCAGCTTCCCACCAGCTCGTAAGACACCCATTAAATACATCAAGTACCACATAGGTGTTACTCACCCGCCTGTCAGGACACTCGCTGCTTGGGAAATCGAATGAGCCCTGACACACGCGACGGCGAAGCGCTGTCACTTAGCCGGGCGAAGCGGCAGCCTGTGTTATTGACTACGCGCCGCTGCAGGTCCCTCTCTTTATTGCTTGTTGGTTTTTTGTTTGCTTGTGGACTGTTCGCCGTTGAAACACGGATCACACGCACCGAGTCTGTCTCCCCGGGGAGATGCAGAAAGAAATGGAACGGGGAGGAAGTGCAGGAGAGGTGGTAGTTTAGGTAGAAGCCATACATTAAATCTTAGTCCCAGACTTGGCTGCTCTTAGAGTTTGTTTGCAGGTGGGATTTCAGGAGGATCTGGTTTCTAATTCTGAAATTCAATCTGCAGGCTCTAATTCAAGTCTTTCTTTTCCTGCTTCCTGCGGTATTTCAAACGAAGTAACCCCAGATACTGTCCAAAGGGACGGCAAGACCTTCCAGAGGGCAGTCCCCACTCCTCCCCACGGCTCGGCCTGGCTCCGGTCGCTCTTGGGCAGGCTTGAAACACAACTCCTACCCCAAGGTGGGTACCACTGCCAAAAGGATTGAAACAAAGCTTGGGATTTGCCCCACTGCAAATGCAATGCCAGTGTTTGGGACCCAGCCCCATCGGTCTGGTGGTTCGGTGCCAACAGCAACCCCTGCTCGGCGGGGACGGAGGTAGCAGTTGGGGTACTGAAGGCCCGACTTTGTTGGTGATGTGTAAATCTGTCTTCAGCACTTAAAGGTCTGATCCTGCAGCCTTGGCGGCTCCCTCTGGGACTGTAATTGAACAGCAGAGTTTTCATTTGCTGGATGAACCCCAGTTATTTATTTTCATAGTGACTCACATCAGCCATCTGCCTGCTTTTGTTTAGACACCCTTCCAGTGCCCTTCCCACATATTTGAAACTGCTTAATTCTGCAGTCCCACCCAAATATATAAATCACGTTTATAGACCTCTGCAAACCCCATCCACAGACAGGGATTGCTCCAAAACCTACCAGCAGACTCATTTCATCACTCTTTGGTTTTCTTATGGCGCTTTTTTTTGCCCAACTCGCAGCAGTTTGCTTCACGGAAGACAAGAGTTGTGTTTATTTTTGGAAGATGAAATGCAAGTAGTTTCAGTGGGAAGGTTTCCAAGATCAAATTAACAATACATTACCGAAAGGGCACCTTTAAAAGATACCCCTATGATTGTAATTACGAAGCTAAATCCTTCCAAAGGAGGGTTCTGCCGTTCCCTACGTGTTACAACTGCCGTCATACAAACGTGTTCCTTAGTTTTATCAATTTTTTTCCTTCTTCGAGGTTTTGTCATAAGAATAACTCATCAGAGTTTTATGACTAATAAATTCTCTAAATTACAGTCCAAGGATGCATTACTTTAATTTTTTTTTCCTCCATATTCTTTTTTAATTGCCAGGCTATTTCCCACTTGCCTTTTTTAATGACTCGTTAGGCTTAAGGGGAAAGAACAGAATTTAGTCCACCTCGGCTCTTGCAGCAAGGTTTGGACACCTCAGAAGGGAAGTGATACGTCGCCAGGAGGAAAAATGTGACTTGTGTGTCTCAAGAGAAGACTAAGGATATTGGGATATTCAAGGCAAAACAAAAACATAAATCCTTAAGAAAGCCCCAGAACAGGCAGTTGTTTATTGAAGTTATTGAACGGTTATTTTTATATAAGAAACGCATTCAAGATGTACATGATTTTTGCAAGATACAGATCTATGCATAACCTTTAATGTGTAAGTAGGCCTACAGGGATCACTTCAGAGTTCTGAAGGTTAAGTTTAGATGTGTCCTTAAAAACCTTGTGAAATCAGGAGCGAAGAGGATAAGAGGGGGGTGACATTTTTAGCTACAAATTCTGTTGTGAGCTTTGTGCGTGGCTGGCTGGTGCCCGCAGGGGCAGAGGGGCAGCCGCCTCTGTGGGCACCTGCTGGTGCTGGGCTCTGGAAGGTGAGGAGAGGAAACACAGCCTTTTTTAGTGACCTTGATGATGAGAAACCCCCTGCCCCTCCCAGCCCCACCGTGTGCTGGCAGAAATGGGCTCCAAGGTACCCACCGTGGTACCCGTGGGAGCAAACTGGGGCCCTAAAAATGCCTTTTCAGGTGGAAGTGCAGGATTGGTTTACCATTCTGAATTCCCATATCTCAGGCAGGGATACAAGCCCTGCCTTGATTTTAGCTACCAGAGATATGAGCCCCAGGTAACATTAGCCACAAATTCAAGCTGTATAGAGCAGGTTTCCTCCAGGTGCCCCTAGAGGTATGTTCTTCTGCGTGTGCCATGTCTAGTGTGGGACTCTTTCCAGCTCGCAGTGGGTGCCCATTCCTGCATGCACCCCCACAACACCCATGTACAAAAGAGTTGCACGAGCTTCTGCTTAAATTTTGGCAGGATTTTGACCTGGGATTTTGACTTTTTTTCCTCTTTCTTTCCCTTGACAGAGTTCTTAAGCGGCAACAGATTTTTATGGGCCATCATTGGCATAGATGCTTGGGGTTTTTTTTAAGGAAGTGGGATGTCTGCTAATGGGCAGATACAGAGGGAAAGTCCCTTAGAATCAAGAGGCAGTCAGAATTCCTTTCGGGATTGCTGCAGGGACCCAGCTGAGCCTGGGCTGCTGGAACCACACCGAGTTTGTCCATGGTGCCATAAGAAGAGGCTCTGTGGCACCAAATACGATGGAGGAGCTCAGCTGCTGGGTTTTGTCGGCCCTGTTTGTGCTGCTGCTACCTTAAACATTTTTTTAGGAAAACCTAAAAGGCCAGTTAAAAGCCCACAGCCTCCATGCTAACAAAAGCAGAAAAAATGGGGTTTAGGCTTGTGAGTACCGTACAAATCTCTCTAGAGGGAGGCAGAGAGCTATTTCTCCGGGAAGATTTGCTAGTTTATGTGTGCAGCACAATCAGCAGCAACAAAAAAGCACTCTTTGTCAAGTATGTTTCAGGTGGCAGCACAGGTTATGCTAGTGGCAAAGTCCTTAAATATTCACCTCCATCACTGGCTCAGCAGGATTTTGCTCTGGCAAAAGCCGTACAGCACTTTTCCTGCAATTGCAGGTCTCCGATTGTAGCCCTTCTAGTGCAGAACCAGAGGGTGCTTTGAGAAAACTGGCTCTGAATTGGGTTCTGTCTAATCAAGACTGGGAGTCATAACGAAGCAGTCCAGTCCTCCCATCTGTGCTTCCAGGATGGTGGCTAATTATTTCCCAAATGTGAGTATTATTTAAATGCACAGGTACCCACCGTTTTCTCTCCTCTGCTGACCACGAGCAGTTTGATACGAACGTCTTCCTCTGCCGATTCGCCAGGCCCTTTCTTGGGCTTCATTCACAGAAATCACAAATTTTGACAATTGCAGGGTGTGTACTCAATGTGAGATAAACCCCTGCCTCGCTGAACCCCATAAAAACCTGCTCATTGCCTTCAGCCCAGGTTTTCATAAAATCTTCTCCCCTGCTAAAACAGTTTTGGGGTTGTGGTTTGGGTTTTTTCACATCCTGAACTGGCACAGCAATCTGGTTACTAAATAGATTTTACTTAGTATCCTAATTTTTGTCAGCACAGCATGTTTGTGCACCTATTGAGGCCTGTGTTTTTTTGGAAATTAGGCTCATAAAGGACGCTACTCCCTGCAACGTGGCCATCCCTGTGCCCTGGAAACCCACAGCCAGCAGGTGCTGGAGCAGCTGGAATTGCTCTGGAACTGGTCTGGAACTGGTCTGTCTTCTCAGGATGGCTGAAGCATCGGGAAGTCCTGGGTGTGAAAATCCAAACTGCAGGTCAGGTCAGTGCACACAACCATACAACTCTGCAACTTGTTCGCTGGGAAAAATCAGTAGTGGTAAATTGTGGGTCACACCAAAGAGCCTGCCCCGGAGTGAGGGGAACCCAGCCTTAATGAAAGGACTGAAACTCCTCCATACATGTTTGCAGGCCATGTTTTCTCTCTGGTAACTCAAGTCCTAATGTGCATTAACTGTTTAAAACCAATTTCGTTGCAGTTAAAATTGAATATGACTGTTAGTCTAGAAAATATGGCCTATTTCCTTTTACTAGTTAGCTTTTAAAGGTGTTTTACAATTCAAATGAGCCATGCAATTAAAGGTGACATTGCCAAAACTGGACAGGCTAAAATTAGACATTCCTGCTGTGTGTTAGAGCTTGGCCCACATTTAGATCATGCTGTCTTTGGGCTGTACCTGTCTGCTCCAATCTTATGAGTCAACAGGATACTGAAATGTTCCAGAATCCTGTTCTTTGTGTTTTTCTGTTCTTTCTGTCTTCCAGTATTACCCTGTCCCTCTGTCCCTATAGAGTATTTAATGCTCAAGCACACTTGCATGCACACACACAGAGCAACATTTCAGCCTTTTAGCCATTTTTTGCATTGAGAACAAGGAAGCACTTCGTTATTATTACACTTATGGACTACAAACTTTTAATTAGAAAGAATTCTGGTCTTACAGTCCCTGAGTTTTTGATGTGAATAGCAGGCAGCAGGGTGGCAGGCACTTCTCGGGGCTCCTTGGCTAACAAACCTGGCACTAAAAGGGGAGCTTCAGTGGCTCTAGATTTGGGCCACAGTCACTTACATGTGCTTTGATCTCTGTAGCTTTAATATAACGCTTCAGTGATGAGGTTGTTGAGCAAAGGGATGTCTTTCCACCTCTGGCTGGGAGCACAAAGGGTGTCAGGCTCCTTGAGGAACACACAGGAGGTCACCAGCAGCAGTGGCAATGCTGCCCAGAGTTCCCGACATCCCGCCTTCTGAATAACCCTACTCATTCATTAAATATCTAATTACACAGTCCCTAGGTAATCAGTGACATGATTACCACTAGCATTTAACAATGTAGAGTGTTCTACCACAGTTTGGGAACAACATGTTGGTGTGAAGGCTCCTGGAACTTTCCCTTGTCGGTAGCTGAAGGTAAATTAGAAAGTCAAAAGTGAGGGATATCGCCCAGAAAAGGCCTGTGGTTCTTTCAACACAGGATGTGGCCTTAAGGAAAATTCTCCTTCCTTTCAGGCTCAGCTCAGTGCATTTAGTAATGACATTCCTCAAGTCAGTGGAGTGGGGTAAGGCCTGATTAACTGAAAGGTTAGGGAAGCCTGAGTTAATCCTCTGGGATGGTTTCGGATGAGTCTAACGGGATCACCTGACATGACGCTGTTCCTTTAGATCAGGAAGGTGAGGAAAATAGTCAGCTTCTTTCTGGGAGAGAGAGCAAGGTTTTAATGTTTACAGTTGTGTGCTATGGGTGCAGATTTGTGTATATGCCTCAGAGAAAGGATATTCAAATTCCGTGGGGAGGAATGGTGCAAAAAAACCCAGAATAAAATAACATAAAGTGTATTTTAAGTTAGCCAGTACAGCTGCCTGTCAAGACAAGATTTTATTCTACAATACATAATAATGTAGTGTTTGCATAGCACATATAAGGTATTAGGTGCTTTACAACGTGCTGTTTAACTTCTGTGTTATAAAATAGCATATAAATATGCTAAAAACTGGCTGTATTGCCTATCTCCTTCTGCAATGCCTTTCACTATGTGTCACTGGAGTGCTAAAGCCTGTCACACCGAACACGCACGCAGCAACCCTCGGATTCCAGGAGCAATGAACCTTTTTTACAGAAAACTAGTCACTTTTTTATGGCACCAGTTACAAGATCCAGCTCTTTTCACACCAGGCCAGTCATTTGAGTCTGGGTTGGTAGTTACATCTGCGGAGTGACCTGTATGAACAGAGCTCTTGGTTTCAATCCAGATCCTCGTGGAAAGGTGCCCAGGCTGCAGAACCGGCTGCGCCGGCAGCGGCAGGGAGAGCTGGGAAAGCTCCCACGGCAGGGATGCCCAGGCCAAGGCTGGAACTCACCGGTGATGGTGACACAAGGTAGTTTGTGTCACCTTTGTCTGCTGTATGCATCTGTGGAAAATAGCTTTCTCTGGTGGTGGGGAACTGTTCCCGCTTGCTTTAGGGGATCGGTAGGTTATTGGGCTGCTGGTAGAGTGCAAACACTTGAAAAAGTTCAGTTCACTCCCCAGTGCCAGATTCAGCTCCAACCACACGGGGCTTCTCTGCACAAGTGATTCCTGGAGTGAATGGGATGTTTGTGGAGTGTCACAGCAGCACAAAAAGAACAGAACTAGAGTGCCCATATCTGAGATGAAGAATCGCCTCCTGAGGGACATGGTGAACTGCAGTCATAGAATCATAGAATCATTCAGGTTGGAAGAGACCCTTGGGACCATTGAGTCCAACCATCAGCCCCACTCTACAAACTTCTCCCCTACACCAGATCTCCCAACACCACATCTCATCGACTCTGAAACACAGTCAGGGATGGGGACTCCACCCCCTCTCTGGGCAGCCCATTCCAGGCTCTGACCACTGGACTCTCCACCTTCTGCAGACTGATGTCTCATTCCAGAAGAGATGCCACAACCCAACCAGTTGCTGAGGGTTTGGTGGAGAAATGCCTGCGTGACGTTCTTTGGTTTGTGCTGCTTAAGAGACCATCCTGAGTTATCTTTCTGAGCTGGCCTTAAAATCTATGAATCGAGTGACTCCTGTGGGGAGATTGACATGTGGCTCCAGAGATTTTATTGTCAGCAGTAGAATGCCCTTCTCTTTATCCTGCAGTAGCTGTAGGCTTCGTATCTGAACTCAGAGCTGCTTTCAAGTCAGGGGTTAGTAGGTGTTAGTGCTCTGAGCTGAATTCTCTGAGCGGCTCCAGCAGCCCTGCTGGCGTGACTCGAGACTTCTTGATGCCCACTGGACCCTTCTGTGACAAACCAGAAGGTCCCCCAGCATCTCACCCCCACCTCTGTCATCATGTCAGCAGGTACAAGTATGTTCCCTGACAGAAAGACCTATAAATCCCAACTGTCAAGAAACAAAGCGGGTTTTTAAACTTTAACGAGCAGAAGTAATGGAAATAAAATACCAAGGAAATGAAAAAAAAAAAAAAAAAAAGAAGACTAAAATGTTTTTTGTTTTAGTATTCTGCAGGAAAAAGTGTGTACACTAAATAATAAATAAGCCATGCAGTGTTTGTACAGCTTCTTTCCTATGCGTGAATATTGCAAACATGCTAAAACGTGGAATAGGCATTTACTGAGGACAAAAGAGGAGAACTTAGTTTATGTAGAGAGAGCAAGATGGGGAAAACAGAGAGATGCATGTTTAATGGATTGCTGCTCGCAGAAGGGAGATATTTCCAAGTGTGAACATATTTGTAGACAAACCAATCTGACAAGTTAGCTCGGGGATGATGTATTGCAGCAGAATTGGCCTGGGAAGCAGAATTTTGTTGTGCGGGGGTAAACATTGCCTGCTGGGGTTTGGCAGCCAAAGCCTCCAGGCTTCCAGCTACCACGGAATCGCTGAGACCTGCGTCTGGTACCTGAGAGGTCCCTGTCATGTGCAGCCAGGAAAACATGTGCAGCTTCCTTTCATACCTCTGTCGTGTTTGAAGCCAGAAGGGACCAGTAACTGTGACTGCTTGGGCTGGTTTTTAGGAGGGGGAGAGAGAGCAAGAGGGAGCTACAGGTGCAGGGCTGGTTTTGCCTGCTGCAGACCAAAAAGGCAGAGTATTTCTTTCACCATCATAACAGGTACCATGTGAAGCACAACTGCAAGTGGCCAGAAGCCTGATAGCAGGTCTAGGTTCCTGTACCAGACCCTTGATGGTCTTGGTTGGCCTCAGTGATGGACCTTAGTAGGTCCAGGTTCAGCTTCTGCTTCAGCCACGTGCTGCTGCCCAAGACTTCAGGCTGATCCCTCTCCCCACTCCCATGGGTGCTACAGGCATGAGAAAGTTCTCCTTTCCATAAAGACCTGTTTCTCACCATGGGCATTCACCTCATTGGCTGCCAGGAAGCCTTGACATTGGCTGGGGACATCCCTGCAGGCCCAGGGGTGAACCCTGTGCTGGCAGCTGAGGGAACCAAAGTGTGTTTTCCCAGTACTAAGGAGGGTGACAGACTGGGGAAGTGTGGTGAGGGAGTTTGTCAGGGATTTCTCCATGGCCAGCTTGGCTCCTACCTTTGTGTTTGGAAGCTGCTGAAAGCAGAGAAAGAAAGGCCTGTTGCCATGACTGGCAGGGGCTCGTTATTCACTATTCCACAGCTTATGGTTTAATGCTTGTTTAACTGGAATTTTTTTTTTTTTCCTCCTGACTTTTGATTTCTTTTTGCCAACTTTATATTTTAATGCATGTTTTTATGGAAATATTTATAGTGCACATGTTGCATATAAAACACCATCATAAAGCTTTTTTGCTTCAGTCCTGTTGAAATAAATGATGTTATTATTATAATAATTTCATAGGGTTATATCTGTTCTGTAATGAAAAAGACCTGTGGCTGCTTGAACCATCAACCCAGGCAGATTTTACAGCTTTCTGTAGCTACAGTGACCTCATGGAGCTGCTGAAACTTTTAAAATACTCCATTTCCCAGCTGAGCTGGGCATACAAAGCAGAACGAGCAGATAGGAGAGAAAGGACATTTGCATGGTGTCTGCTCCTCGAGGAAGGAGCCAGAATTGGGTTGATATTGCACACAACGGTGATGTTAGAGTTTATGGTACTTGTTATTACAACGCCGAAAATCATAGCGGCCGCTTTCCAGGGAAACTCTGGCCCAGAGATAAAGGGATGAGCTGCTCTGGTTCCCTGTGCCTGGCAGTGTGGGCATCACTTTTGGATGTTCTGGTTCCCTGTGCCTGGCAGTGTGGGCATCACTTTTGGATGTTACCTGTGATGTACCTATTTCAGTGAGACTGAATTAAAAAGTCGCTTAAGAAATGCCCTTCTTCTCTGCTGGTGTTGCACTACAGGGTGAATTTCAGTAATCTGCCCCGGGAAGTATCATGTGTCCCTCCTCCTGGCGGAGCGTTACCTCAAGTGTGGGGTAAGCCTTAGAATCATAGAATCATTTAGGTTGGAAGAGACCCTTGGGATCATCAAGTCCAACCATCAGCCCTACTCTACA
>VZTM01017888.1:950071-966615 GCA_013400555.1 Jacana jacana | reverse complement strand
TGTGCTGAGGTGCCTTGCTCCTCTAAAAACAGGGAGAGATAAGATTTGGGGGCCAGGAGCTCACCTACCAGCAGAGGTTCATCTGATGTTGGTGGAGGATGGATTTCTGGACTTGTAAAGGAATTATTCTTTTTTTGCAGGAATTCAGTGCTTCGATTAGAGAGGCTTCTTGTCCTCCTCCAGCGTTGCAGACTTTCAGTTGTGTTTCTCGACAAGGGGAGATCTAAACCTGTGCTGGAAGGTTGACACACTATGCAGGGGGAGCAAGTAGCAGAAGAGGAAGGTAAGGACTGAATATGTGGGCATCTATTTGTCTGAGCTTCCATATAGGCCTGTGCGTGCCTGCTCACAAGCTTTAATGATAAATTTGAAAAAGGCTAAGCTAACAACTGTAAAGTACAGTGGACTTAGAGGAGATTTTAAAAATTAATCCTCCAACATGAAAATGCTTTATAGAAGAAAGAAACCTTTTAGTAACTTCTCCATCCTAGGAAAAAAAAAAAAGTATAATGAATAATTCAACTCTGCACCAAAAAACCTGATTTGCTGAACAAGTGTAAAATAAATCTGAGGGAAAACTAGTCCAAATCACCCAAAATTAAGATTCTGGTTCAGGAATGATGAGAGTAAAGCTACATCTAGCATAAGAGCCTCTGCAATATTGTTATCAGTAGTGTTCTTTGTTCTCAGTAATCGTACTTGGTATGATAATGCCCAAGAGTCCTGAGTATGGGGCTGTTGGGAGGTCCTGTAGAATCCCAGCAGAGGAAGGTGCTGCGTGTCCTGTGCTTGTGGTCCAGGTTGTGGGAGATGGGGCAGGAAGGGCCATCACACACCAGCCAGCAGTGTCCCTCGGTCTGGGCTTCTGCCAGCGGGGAAACGTGGTGACACTGGAGTTAGACTGACTTTCAGGGCAAGAAAAATAAACAGTGAGCCCAAGTCACTGCAACATAGAATCATAGAATCATAGAATCATAGAATCATTTAGGTTGGAAGAGACCCCTGGGATCATCAAGTCCAACCATCAGCCCTACTCTACAAGTTCTCCCCTACACCAGATCCCTCAACACCACATCCAATCTACTCTGAAACACAGTCAGGGATGGGGACTCCACCACCTCCCTGGGCAGCTGATTCCACTGACTGACCACTCTTTCTGTGAAAGACTTTTTCCTCATGTCCAGCCTAACCCTACCCTGCTGCAGCTTGCAGCCATTCCCTCTTGTCCTGTCGCTCATTGCCCGTGAGAAGAGACCAGCACCAATATCTCTACAGTGCCCTTTCAAGCAGTTGTAGAGAGCTCCTTGATGCAGCTCCTTGATGCAGCGTCATCGGCGACTCGGTGTAACTCATCCATACCATTATCCTGAAGAACCGACCATAAGATTGTTTGATGCTTGTAGACACCACAGAAGGGTGGTCTTGAAGAAGGCAGCTGGCTTAATTTTCTTCTCTACTTTTTGTCACAGTTCCCAGTTTGAAATACTTCGCTTGGTGCCCGTATGCAACCTTCCTCAGCCGTGACAAGTGTCAGCTGAGGTCCCACAGAAAGCGGTGAGGTTAAATCATGTTCTAGAAGAGCTTTACCAAGCAGAACTGGTTTGCTTGTGGACCCAAATTTTGTTCTCATAAGAAATAAATACTTTAGCTATCCCAGAAGAACCCAAGACAGAAGGCAGTAATGGGTCTCTAATACTCATTATATCTTCAGAAGGGAGGTGTAGGTCAGTGCTGAGGTAAAGTTGATACCAAAACTCAGAAGAGAGGATGGTGTGATCTCTCTAACGGATCAAGGACATTGTCCTTGGAAGGTGCTTGAGTGAGTTTCAGATAGAACAGAGATGGTACAGAGAGAGAGCAGCAGAAGATGAAACAGAGTTAAAGTGTTTAGGGGATGGGTGGAGAGAAAAAGTGGAAATTATTTTGATCTGGTCTGAACCTCCCCGTAAAATGTTTTATATGTTGACAGTACTGAACCTGAGTTGCTCTCTAATTCTCATGAATGTCGTATTGTGGGCATTTGCTATTGCTCTTTCTGTGCTCAGGTCTGTGAATTGCCAGGAGCCTAATTCTCCCTTTTAGGAGGAATCAGTCCATTCACTCCTAATAATGCTCTGGAGCTTCCTTCTTAGCCATGAGTGAACCAGACCTGAGTGAAGCCACTTCAGATGAAGACCTTTGTCTCTATCAAAAGCTGCTTAAGGTTGCCCATGCTTTTCTTGCAATGATGTTCCTCTGTGGTGGTTATGGTATAAGGCCCAGGCTTTCTGCAGTCACCTTCTTTTTGACCTTTCTGGTAGCACTGTGCCTAGGAGGAGCGAGGAGGAATTTCTAGTAGAAAGGACTAGTGTTTTCTCACTTGTCAATTTACTTCAGACACAAATTCATTTGCTGCCCTTGAAGCAACCCGGTCAAGGCTGTGTGGTCCATTAGGAGGCCCAATCCTGTTTCTGATTCATATGAGGTGCTCTGCATAGACTGAGCCCTTTTTCTGCCATGCTATAAAAGAGCTGGGTTTTGCGTACTGCTCTCTGGAATGAGCCCCTCGGAGGAACAGGCTCCATAAAGTTTTTATAACCCATATTTTATAAGGTATAGTGAGTTGGACGAGAGGAGTTTCTTCACATGTATGTGTGTGTGTATGAATCAGAGCTAATACACAAGTAATTCAGCCTGGCAAAGCAGGTTGGACCACAGTCCCCATTTCTGTACAAGCTGACCCCTAGGATGGAGAGGAGGGCAAGGTCTATGCAGCATAGTACGACCGTGGTTGGCCTGTAAAGGTCCCTTCCAAACTAAACTGTTTTATGATTTAAAACAGCTTTAGAACTTGAATTCTAAGGAGTCACATTTTCTGCCTTGAAGGCCTAGCAATGCCTCCATCCTCTTCCACCCCTTCTGCCACACCACAAGCCTGGTGGGACCTCATGACTCCAGGAGCACCAGGCAGAGCACAAGACGTTGGCCCACCAGACAGCACTTTGCTCCTTGATGTCTCCCAAAGGTGTAAAAAGCTCCTTCTGCCTCAGTGAGGAACTCTGCTGTGGAAGAACTTCAGAAAGTTGTCTGCAGTGGGACAAGCTGCAGAACAGGAGGGAATTTCCTCCCAATATTCTGTAGTTCAGAAAAAAACACCCCAAAACTGCAACAGTAATTTAGACATGGTCAGGATTTTCGCAGTTTTAAGGAATATTACCTGCCATAAAGTTTGTATGGTGTTGAATTTACAAAAAATGCCTGATGTAAAATCATCCTGTCAGGAACAATTAGCCATGGTGCATAAAAAACCTCTTACAGAGATTACACTTCCCAGATTGTTTTACAGAAAAACTTTGTGTTAATGTTATGCTTTGAATGCCTTTTGCCGTGAAACATTTAAGAAACAACAGTTTATAGTCTCTGATCTTTATGGTTTGGAAGAATGAACACTCTGCTCATGTTAGGCCAAATTGATGTTTTAAATTCAGGAGAAACCCCATCATGTTATAAAAAGGAGAGAATGTCCTCAGAAGAAAGTGGTCAAATCATTCCAAGATGTTATGGGTTTAAGGCCTTTTTTCAGCTTTTTTTTTTTTTTTCCTACGGAAAAATTTTCATGATCCTGGGCATATGGTCAAAAAACACAGAAGTGAGATATTTTTAGACAAGCACATTTGGTATAAAATTACCCACTCCAGTGTGCAGAGGGACAACCTGGCCTGTCCACAGCACGGTGGGATGTCAGCGCAGAAGGGTGTCCCTTCTCCCTGCGGCTGGACGGGACACGTGCTGCTGCTGCAGAGGCTCTGGCCCAGAGATGCAGAAGGAAATCTTCGTCCTCTCCTGCCTTATCTGTTTCCTCTGAGGGGCAGTGTGTGTTCCAGGACAGAGGGGATGTGCCCATCTCAGCCCAGAGCTCCCTCTGGTAGAATAAGCAGGATGGAGAGCGAGGAAACGCAGACACGAGGCAGGACCGCTCCACCGCCTCTCCTTCTCTGTGGCACTGCCTTCACTGTGGCAGTGAAAAGGGCTGAGGAACAGGGATGCCCAGGCAGGTGAGGGACCTTCCTGTCCCCTCATGCTGGGGAGGACAGCCCACATCCCCAGCCAGCGCTTGTGCGGTGCAGTTGTCCTTCACCCCTGGGTCCTTCCCAGCCTGTGCATCTCGTGGCCCCGTCCCACAGCTCAGACTCATTTGAGTGATTCGGGATCCAACTTTCTAAGATCAATCTGCCTGTAGTTGGGTTGTTTTTTTGGGTTGTTTTGTTTTTTTTCCAGGCCTGTCAGCACCGCAGAGCCAAGGCATCCCTGGCAGCTCAGGCTGGATTCTGTTTGGCCTCACGCATCATCACCAGTCTTGCCAGTTAATTCAGGCGGAGGGTGATGATGTGTGAGGCAGAAAAAGCACAGCCTGGCCTTCAGGTGCTGGGCAAAGTCACCACAAAGGCAGGCAGGAAAACGCTGTTTCCATTCGTACACTTGAGTGAGCGTGACCTGGGAATCCTTGGGGCTGGAACAGATCCTGGACCTCAGCGAGGTTTCCTGCTCGGCCACCGGCTGCATTGGAATTACTGAGAAACTACCCTGGGAGCAGGTTTGTGTCACCAGGGGCCATGCTAACACCGGGGTGGCACCTGGAGGTTAAGGGTCCTTCGCAGAGAGACTTTTTTCAGCTTGGTAAAAGAGTGGTGATGCTCTTTGAGGTCTCTTTAATTCCAGGTGGGATTCCTCCAGAATAAAGCTGGAGTCCCAGGAGTATTGCTTTCAGCTTCAGATGATGTGATGGATTAGTCTGGTCTCAGAAACCACAGCACTTCCTCATTTATGTGTGTGTACCTGCCAGCACATCAGAGCCTGGCCGGCCAGCTTGGCTTAAGCCATGGAGGGTCACCCCCCTCAGTCCCCATGACCTGACCCCCATGTTCCCCCCCAGTTGGGCTTTCTTGATGCCTTTAAGCTGAGACACTGGTGTTGACCAGACTTTTGTTGTTTTGTCAACTGCTGTGGAATATGCTGCGCCTCCCTGGTGTGGAGGGCAGCAGGATAGGTCCCTTCTGCTCCAATGGATGCCTGGCCTCCAGCAACGTCTTTCCACTGCAAGGACCAGCCAAAAGAGTTTTCCACCTTGTAGGGTCAGCAGTCAGACCCCAAACCTCTCCTGTGCTCCTTCAGTCGCTCCAGGGCTGCTGTGGGAGGACACGTGGGTGGAGGACACACAAGGTTTGGTGTGTGTCCCCCCATGGGGATGTGGATGTGTGTGCACACACCTGTGTGAAGGTGCCAACGGGGAAGGTTTTGCTTTGGTTTCGTTCCATTGAAGGGGTGCCCTGCTCTTGATGGGCATATGGCTATTTTTAGGAGTGGCCAGCAGTACCCTGGCATTACATGAAGAAATGCATACCAAGATGAACTCGCTGTGGTATTTTCAGTTCCCACTGCCCCATATTAGGAGACATGGGACCAAAATAACCTCAAAAGTCTACAGCCATGCAAAGAACACAATATAAAACGCAGGCCAGGAAACAGCCCGAGGCATGATCGTCAATAATGCTTAAAAGTCATAATCCACACAGTTTCTGGCAGGAATGGAAAAGCAAACCACACAAGATCCTGGAATATGTGTGCAGGTATGCACTGAGTTTATTCTGGCGCAAACCAAAGTATGGCCCTAATAAAAAGTCCACATGTCTGACACCGTGTGCTGTTCTTCTGAGCTGGCACAGAGGAGGTTTATCGGGATGGCGACCGAACTCCGTTAGGGCTTTGGGTTCATAGGTGACTAAGCCAGACACTGGTCTGCAAACGTGTTTTCGATGGCTGATGGCATCACACGCAATCACAGCCCTCCAAATGCTCGTGTGTGTGTGACAAGACCAGCGAGGTCACCCCCTGAGTTACTCTCCTAAACCTTTGTAGGTTCAGGTTTGCATCCAACAGAAGGAAAAGAGTGGGAAGGCACAGATCTGGGAGGGGGGTGAGTTTAGAGAGAACCCATCCTTTTCTTTAGGTGAGGTAGTTAGAGTGGCTGATGCTGCTCTGAATGGCCAGGACTGGATCCAGAGCTGAGTGACACCACCAGCAGCTTTTCCAATGACTTCCAGGAGAGCTGGACCTTCCTGGCAGGCGCTGAGCTCACCCCAAACCAACCCCCAGCTCTCCTGGAAAAGCCACTGTTTGCTCCTTCTTTTGTTTTGTTTTTATTTTTCATTTGTGTTTGTTTGGTTTTATTAGTTTATTTATCAAACCTTAAAAACCCTCACCACACAAGGCTTCACAAGACAGATGGGGGAACTGTGAAAACCAATACCTCAGTTGTACTCGTTTGTTAAAATCCTTTGGAAGTCAGATGTAAGGTAGGCACTATGCCTTTAAGGTGGGGTTCCTCTGGAGTAAAGCTGGAGTGCCAGGAGTACTTCTTTCAACTGCAGATGATGTGATATATTAGTTTGGTCTCAGAAGCCACAGTGCTTCCTTATTTATGTAGCTTTGATCTAAAAAGCTGTTTATTTATGTTTTATTGAACTATAAAACATCCAGTAAACATGCCTCATGCTTTTTTTTTTTTATGTTCTACATGAATTCTGTCATGAAAATGTCAAGGAAAAATAATGAAGATCTTTATTGTGTTGCTGCTGGTGTCTTCCTTTGGAAGTCCTTCTGCTTTGTGTTTCTGTAAAATTCATACGGCGTGCAGATGTCTTGCCTGCTCAGCATCTGGAGGAGAAGGAAGTTTTCCCTTATGAAAGCCCAATGGATACACTACCAGGGGCCTTATGAGCAAATGGTGATTGGAAATTGGGGGGATTGGACTAGATGATCTTTCAAGGCCCCTTCCAATCCCTGGTATTCTGTGACATTTCTCTTTGGATGCCACTTGGTAGGCTCTCCATCGTAATTATCTGGAGGTATTAATTATTATGGTGGGAATTACTACCTGTGAGAAGTTCTTGCTCTGGGGTGTGCTCTTTATTTGCAATATCCCACAGCAGCCAACAAGCTAGTGGGGAAACCTGGTCAAAACCCAGGGCACAGGTCTCGGCCCCAGTTGCACCAAAGCCCTGCAGATGCCCGGGTAAGAGCTCCTGGGTTTTCAGAGTATCAGTAATATCCCAGATTAGCAATGGGGGTTCCTTCCTAGGGATAGTATGATCGATGTGTTAATAGAGCCAGGACAGAAATCTGTAAATTCAAGATGGGCCTAACTGCTCTGCACTGTAGCTTGATCTAGCTGATGAAGAATTAACCTTCTCTGCTAATTAACTGAAGGAGGCCCAGGTGAGCTGTAGGTTGCTTACTGGCTGGGGAAGGCAGCTGTGGGTGAAGCTGCACCTCTGATAAAGTGGCTGGGACTGGGATCTGCTCCTCCTGCTGCTGTGGAGGCTTTGTGCTGCTGGACCTCTGGCTGGTTCGTCTTTGCTTTTCCTCTAGGAACCCAAGGAGCTCCCTTGGCTCTCTTCACTGCCCACCCCTGTAGCGAGAGAGGCTTTGGGAGATTTCCTTCTGTGTCTGATGGTTTGTCTGGGGAGGAACTTTCATGAGCTGGAGCTGCCTGGCTCGGGCTGGGGATTTTCTTGCCGTTGCAATGCAGTGCTGTCTCAGCCTTTCACCTTGGGAGTATGGGAGAAGCTGTGCTTGTGCGAGGTTTGAACTGTCTCACAAACTGCTGGTAGCATTGCTGAGCCCTGTCTCACCCTTATCTCAGCATATGCTTGGTTTTGCTCATCCCCAGCCCATCTGCTTCAAGAAGAAAGCTTGAAAATGAGACAGTTCTCATAGTGGAAGATAGACACTTGTAGGGTACAGGCTTCTCCTCACTAGCAGGCGGCCCCTCGCCCTCCTGCTGGGCTCAATGGGAGCATGGTGCCACTAGGTGAGGAGGGCCTGGGTCAAGGGAAAAGTTCACTGGATGCTGGAGGAATTATTCTTTTGTGTTCAAGTCCCTTTTTATGAAATCAGAGGGTCATCATAGATATGTAAGAGCTGGAATTCAGGCTCAGAGCATGAGCTAGTTTCAGAAAATGGAATATGGGTACAAGTAAAGATTCACGTTCCAGGGCTGGCAGAGTGGCCAAGAAAGGACAGAAAGTTGTTTTCTTTTCCTTCCACCGCTGTTTCTTATGGTAACTTTTTCCTTTTCCTCTTAATTTAAAGGTTTCTCATCTTCCTGCCATGCAGAAGACCGGAGAGCTGTCGGAGAAGCTCGTACCCGTATTAGCCCAGCAGGTCAGTCGTGTGTGTGCCAGGAGAAGGGAGTTGGCAAAGTGAGAGGGTGTGGGAATCTGGAATCTGGTCTGCTTCACACCTGAGTCGTTGGGGAGTGTTTCAAAAGCACGATGTCGGGATCTGGGTGTCACGTTGTTAGTTCTTCCTCTACATAATGTGCTCTTCAGGCTTCTCCGAGCCCAGCGTGCACAGGGCCCTTTTGGGGTTCTGCAGCAGGAGTGGTTCAGAAATGTGAAAGTTTGCTTCCTTTCCATTTGAACAGAGAGCAAAAGGCTAATTCCATTTTACAGTCATCTTTGTACCAATATAGTTTGTATGTTGCGTTTGACCTCCTGTAACAAGGTTAAACCACAAGGATCCCCTTGAGAAGTTGCTATTCATCTTTTATATGTGAAGATTTTCAAGTATAGAAAGGGGATAAACCTAATACGGTGTTTAATGGGAAAAAATTATGACACCAATAACACATCTGTGTCTGTAATTTCACAGGTTTTCTTTCTGTATATTTATATATGTATATATGTATAATTTAATATCAGCCTCAGGGTTGTGGTCTCACATGTCATCAGCTTGCAGGAAACTGGATCCTTGGACTAAGTATCAGATGAGTTGCTAATGTTTGGAAAAAAAGCAAAAAACATGCTTTAGGTCTCTGTTTTATGGCTGTTATTGAAGTAAGAATTTGTGATTGTAACCCGATGCTTGCCTCGCCAACATGTTTTCATTATTGTCTGGATAATTGAAAGTCCAGGCAAATTTGGATGTTAGGAGATATTCTACATGAAGGTCTTGGTGCTCAGCGCAGCTGAATGCTGAGGTGGTTCAAATTAAGGATGACTGTGTTTCACCATTTTATGCAGGCTTAAAGATTGTTTTATTCCATCCCCCCCCCAGCCCAGGGCACGGGCTGATGAACGTGCACTGAGGTTATTTCCAGCTCTGGTTATCCAGCACACCCGGGCTGTCGTACGCCAGCGCTCACTGCTGTCTCGTGGGCAGAAGTGGGACTTCTCAAACTTATTTTGCAGCAGTTTCAGGGGGAAGTATCCACAGTAATGCAGTATTCTCTTATTTTTGCCAGGAAACGTGCAAAGGGAAGGGAGCTTAGCTTCCCTCTGTGGTGGGGCTTGTGGGGAGGGCTGTGAGCAGAACCTTGCTGGAGAAAGAAGCTGCTGTATCTCCTCCAGCCTGTAAAAGGAAGCTTAAACATTTCTGTCCCTATCTGGCCAGTTCTTGTAAAATTTGTGCTTTGGTTTTGTTTGTTTACGTGAGATGGGTGGTCCTGGTTCAGTCTGCAGGTTCCAGGGCTAAAACATCCCAGAACTCTGGTCTGTTGGTAGGAGTCGCCGTTTGTTGAAAGTCCTCAGGGTTGGAAGGACAGCTGATGGGGACCTAACCCAAAAGGTGGTCCTCTGTGTCAGGGTGAGACATGATGACAGGGGCACCTCTCTGCCAGAGTCCAGGCCTGTTCCTGTTCTGTGGGTAAACACATGATTTAAATCCGCAGGATTTATGGATCTAGCAGTTTCCCCACTACATTAACTCAAGAGCTGACATACACAGAAAAAGGTAAATGAGGTTTTTAAGCTAATCCCTATTAACTGGGCATAACTGGAAAATTAAACCAAACAAAAACTTTGGGTGGCTTTGAAAAACACCATGGGACTTTTCTGCCAGATTTCTGAATCCTTTAATTAGATGCACGTGTCTCTGCTGACAAAAACCCAGGACCTGATCATTCATTAATCTTCACACACGAAGGGGCAACTAGTTCAGTGCAGCCTTTGGCCACGGAACAGGCAGACACCGGACAACGTGAAAGCGGACGTTATTGCTAACCCACTGTTTGGGTAAAAACCCTTTGAACAATCGGGAAAAGCTAACTCCGTATCCGAGTTCTGCAAGGAACTAATTACTTGCCTGGACTCTACCCACATACCAGCTTCTACCCCCATAAATCCACTGAACAGCAGGCATCCATGAAAGTCCTCCACACTTCTCTTCTGAATCAGGTTCTTTATGTATATCTCAACTTGCTTGTGGAAGATTCATGGCCCGAGCTGCCTTAAGTATTTTGGTTATGAATAGGAACCCTTAAACGTTTCCTTCTCATTCAATTTATCATTATTTTTTTTCAGGCTTTCAACGCTGGGTTCAAGCTAGAAATAATGGGAGGCAAAGTTTGTCCCTGAGAAAAGCTCCTTAAAATAATAAAATAGACAGGGGGGAGGAGAGGAAGGAGGGAAGTAAATTAGCCTTTTCCAGGATGGGAAGACTTTCACCTTGCGCGGTTGCTTCGTGGCATCATCCTGGAGCCTCTGGGTATTGACTTGGTTCTGTACTAAGTACGCTGTTAGGCACAAGTGGGGAGAACAGTGGGAAGAACACTGATGTTTGCAGGTAGTGCTAGTGGCTGGTGCTGGGACGTGGAGGTGTGTGCAGGGCTGTGGCTGCTGAGACGTCTCTGAAGGATGGCCATAGCCAGAGAGATGTGCAGCTCGGTGCTTCCACCGCTCCCAGCTTAGAATCACAGAATCATTTAGGTTGGAAGAGACCCTTGGGATCATCAAGTCCAACCATCAGCCCTACTCTACAAGTTCTCCCCTACACCAGAGCCCTCAACACCACATCTAATCTACTCTGAAACACAGGCAGGGATGGGGACTCCACCACCTCCCTGGGCAGCTGATTCCACTGACTGACCACTCTCTCTGGGAAAGACTTTTTCCTCATGTCCAGCCTAACCCTACCCTGCTGCAGCTTGCAGCCATTCCCTCTCCTTCTGTCGCTCATTGCCCGTGAGAAGAGACCAGCACCAACCTCTCTGCAATGCCCTTTCAAGCAGTTGTAGAGAGGGATGAGGTCTCCCCTCAGCCTCCTCTTCCTCCAACTAAACAATCCCAACTCCCTCAATGGCTCCTCATAAGCCTTATTCTCCAGGCCTCTCACCAGCTCCGTGTCCCTCCTCTGCACTCGCTCCAGCACCTCGATATCTCTCATGTGTTGAGGTGCCCAGAACTGGACATCAGACTCAAGGTGTGGCCTCACCAGTGCTGAGCACAGGGGGACAATCACCTCCCTACTTCTGCTGGTCACACTATTTTTTATGCAAGCCATCTCCTTTATTAAGCCTTCTCCTTAATAATTAATGATTAAGTAGTGGTGATTTACTTATGCTCGCACCAGTGGGGTTTGGTTGTGGTTTTGTTTTTTGCCATGTGGGCTGGGAAAGTTAAAGCTGTGTTTTGAATTAGGGGTTCAAACAAATCTCTGCTGCCCCAAAGGAAACCGAGTTGAAAACACTGACTTCCACCCAGTCAGGTATCACAACAATAAACCTGCGGAGAGCGCGCTTGAAACGCGTGGCGGAGTCGCTAATACTTGTAGTAAGTCACATTTTACAGCTTGGTAGGTACTTAAGTTCATAACAGAGCACAGAACCTAATGCTAGTAATATCTTTAGAGCTTAAAACAGTGCTCTGCTTGGAGTCGGTGCTCTGTTTACTGCGTCTTGAACTGCATAAGAAATGGCAAGACTTGAGAAAATGCAACCAATGTATAAAGAGGCTGTTCCAAGCTACACATAAATCCCTTCGTTTATCCGGTGAGGAAGACCTGGGTACTCCTTGTAATGTCTCTGGAACAAGTATGAAATGCAAGCCCAGAGCGGCTGCTTCACGTGCAGTTTGGCCCCCGGGTAAAATAACAGACTATTCTCCTGCTGAAAACACTTCTTTTCGGGGGTGACTTAGTTCTGTGTCTTCTCAAAGGGGGATTTTATCCATCTTATTTTTGGTCAGTTCTGTGTACACGTGACGGATGGACTTACAGATGTGCCGATCGCCGGCAGGGTAAGCCTGAGCCTTGCCTTGCACACTAGCAAATGGTGTGCGCAAGGTCAACGTTCGGGAGTCGCTTCTCTAGTCAAACCATGCTGCTTTTCTGTCTGGTTGGGGTTTTTTTAAACCAAATACAATCTCCAGTTGTCTTTGGGGAGAGAGCAGGGGTTTCGTGGTGGTGGCGAGATGAGTGAGTTGGTGTCTCCTTCCTTCTTGGTGTCCACAAGGTGGTTCCTCTACGCCTTGGCCGCTCCAGCGTCTCTGTCAAGCTAAGTGTTGGAAATGAGGTGCCCAGATGAAATGTGGTTGCCTTCCCAGAAGTCCAGGGCTTATCACCTCCAGGGCTGCTCTGCTTTCCACTGACTCAGAGGGAGAACATTTTTCACTGGCTGTTCCAAACCAGCCGGGGAGGCTGAGGACAGCCGATACAGTTTCATCTAATCTGATGCTGGAACTCAGAAAGCATTGCATCGGTTAGCTGTGATTCAGAATGTTAACCACTAAATCAGTTAGAGGAATTTATAATTCATTTCAGCTATTGCAGGATTTAGTACAATAAGATCATTATTGCCTTGAGATATCCTTCAGGTCGTTAATTTAAATTAGAAATGCCTTCAAACAGCAGATCATGCGCAGCTCCTTCCATAGATTTTTAGAGTTTAAATAAGCTCAAGAAATACTTCCTGCCAGCTATTATTTTTGCAAATGTGAATCGCTGCTTTCACGTAGTGCAATGCCTGATTGTTTACAGTTGCCAAAGGTGGCATTGCAGCAAGTGGCAGATGCATTCTTAATTGTGCTAATTATAGCATCCTGGCTTGTGTTAGAAATGGTGTCCCCAGCAGAAGCGGGGAGGTGACTGTCCCCCTGTGCTCAGCACTGGGGAGGCCACCCACTGAGTGTCGTGTCCAGTTCTGGCCACCTCAACACCAGAGAGGGGCTGGAGCGAGTGCAGAGGAGGGACATGGAGCTGGGGAAGGGCCTGGGGCATCAATCTTACGGAGAGTGATTGAGGGAGCTGGGACTGTTTAGGTTGAGGAAGAGGAGGCTGAGGGGAGACCTCATCACTCTGTACAACTGGTTGAAAGGGCATTGTAGAGAGGTTGGTGCTGGTGTCTCTGTTTCACCTGGATTTTGGAGCAAAGGGCAGCATCGAGCTGTCAGTACTACAGGCACCTGGAGAAATCCAGCATTTGGGTCTAAGCACCCAGTTTGATGATTGTGAGTGTACCTGCAGAGGTGTTTTCAGTCAGTGTCTGGTGATCACAGAACAACCGTGAGCTCGGGCATCTCCGAAATTCTCCTTGGACCAGGGTAGGAACCCTTCATTTCTGGGAAGCAATTGCTCCTGCCTTTACACCCTTGGTTTAATATTTGGTGTTTTTGATTCTTCCTGGCACAAGTCACCGCTCAGTGGTGGAAGAAGAGCATTTGCTGCCTGGCCCCTGTGACAGGGTCCAGCTTCTTTCTTGGAAATCTAAGCAGAGGCGGAGGGCTGGTGCGGACGGATCTGATCGTATTTTCTCCTTCTAACCACCTCTGCGCACTGGGGCTGCCCCAGTCCTCCCTGCTGTCTTCCCACTCCTTGGCTAAGTGGGGAAAGGAAAGCTCCTTGGCGGTTTGCCGTGCCGAAACCCCCTGCCCCTGATTTATTATCACTGAAACCAGCTGCAGATGTCGGCTGGGCCGGGGCTCTGCTGCCAATTAGGGAGTCTCATGCGGAGATTACTGCGCTCTTTGCCTGGCATTCAGAAAAGAGCGTGGCTGAAGGCAGCGGGTCTGTGCAATAAAAGTGAATTTGAAAAAGATGAAAAATAGGTTTCACCTAGGCAGGTAGCGGCCAGAGCAGCGTTTTGGGGGGTAGAGGGAGGCTGGGCCAGCTTTTGGGGACTTCATACAAGTTGCTGTTTCTTAGGTCTTTCACTAATGAACCCTAAAATGCCAGACTGAACCCGTGCGTGCCGGTGTGGTTTGGGGGCTTGACGTTTCTCTCGGGTTTGCTGAAAGTCT
The DNA here is from genome assembly GCA_013400555.1 of Jacana jacana. NCBI lineage: Eukaryota > Metazoa > Chordata > Aves > Charadriiformes > Jacanidae > Jacana > Jacana jacana. The sequence goes on along the minus strand of VZTM01017888.1, from coordinate 952,564 downwards.
GTCTGAACAGTTCCTGTATTTAAAAGAGGCTTTCAGTGGAGCTGGCCTGAGCTTTCAGAAGCCAACCAAAGCCCACCGGTGGGGTGGGGTGTGGTGGGGTGTGTGGTTCGGTTCTAAAGCCATTTTGCCGTGCTGGTGCCGTACGTGGTAATGATGAGAGAAAGGAATTTTCAGGGAGCATTTCTAGGAGAATGGCATTTCTTACAGCTGTGGGAAAGGGCAGAAGAGGAAGAAACACAACAGTTGAAAATGTTTGTGAAATATCTGTCTCCAAATAGATATTTAAATATTATTCTTCTGCTGTTAATCCATTGTTTAAATCAAACCGGTCACAGTTCTAGATCATCCAATTCAAAGTCTTATATTAAGCATGATCCCTTTTAATCCCTTTATTCTACTCCTGGTACACTTTTGCTCCGTGATCTACTGTTGCAGTTTCAACAGTGATTTCACAATACTGCATTTCCAGTGCTGCACATATTGCCACATGACCTATTGTACCACCAATACCATGTGTATTAAGGTGATGAATATTGCCAACTTCTATTTTGGATGTGGTGTGTAGCATTGCAATGGCAGCTGGACAAAGTTAAGTACAGCTGAGAGCCACGTAAATCAAAGTGGGGAAAAAGTTCAGAGTGACACGAATCCACAAAACAAATTGTGAAAGACTAAAATGTGAGACGGTCCCATTCGCTGCTGTCGTTAGCACCTGTAGTGGTAGGATGCTGCTCGAGGTAGTAGGATGTTTCTATCCTTTGGATAAAAACAATTGTGTCCCTTTTAGCCCAAGAACAAGCCTAAATAGGGANTTCATTTTTCCTTAATAGTGGTTTTCTTTAAATCTTGTCCAAAACAAAATCTGACAGGTATTCTGCTCCATGCTATCTATCCCAGACCTTCTTAACGTAGGGTTAATACATATGTGTGTTCTGGCACTTTCTAGACATAACTAAAAACGCCAGAAGAACTTAAACATGCCTTTTCCCAAGTATTTACCCCTTATTGAGTGTCCATGTCCATCTATTTTATACGCTTCTTAACCTTTTTAAAGTTAAGAGGAAACAAATAGGAAAAATATTAGAGGGTTAGCCTTTAACTCTTGTGTTTTCTGCTCTTGATACCTGGTTTTGGAGGAGCTCGTGCCCATCTCCTGGGGTACCAAGCTGAGCTCTCCCAGCGAAAGGCAGAGGCTGATCTCAGCACTCGACCAATTGGAATGAATTCCGTACGTGCAGGGGCAAGATCAGAGCCCATTAGCAACCAGTATTAGATTAGATGAGACTAAACATTACACAGTGCCTTGTTGGGGTTTTCTTTTGGACTTCTAGGAGTAGTTTATCCTCACTGTAGCACAGAGCACTTCTGTCCCACGGCGTGGCTGGAGTGGGGGTCTCTCCTGTGCGTGGGGCGCGGGAGGAGCTCCCCCAACCTTATCTGGGAGCAATCTGATGCGCCGGCCCCCGGCGAACAGAGGGGCGAAACCTGATAACCGGGCTTTGCCCAAGCTTAAAAGCAACATAAAAGGCTTTATTTTCTCTTTTAAGGTTGGAGATGTATTTTGCTATGAAAATGGGGGGTTATGTTACCATAATGCACAGAAGGGTTTTGCCAGCAAAGCCGTCCATAAAGTTTCACGGCTACTGTATCCCGGGGACCCTTGGGGTCGGTGAAGCGGGACACTTGGGAACGGCCAAAGCCATACACCTAAAGCCAAACCAGGGAAATAAGTTTGGATACAGTTAAAGATTCCCTGCAGAGGTGTCCCCACCGCTGCTGTACCACTGTTGTTTTCACTGTGAGGGATGAAACACTGGAAGAACGATTATTTGTTTTGTCTTGGCTTTATTTATTTGGGAATCTGGAAATTGATTCCTTCCAGTAGGAACTGCTGTGTGCCAGTGGGACGAGTTCATAGAATTGTAGAATGGTTAGAGTTGGAAGGGACCTTAAAGATCATCAAATTCTAATCCCCTGCCCAGAGCAGGGACACCTCCCACCAGCCCAGGTTGCTCCAAGCCCCCTCCAGCCTGGCCTTGAACCCCTCCAGGGATGGGGCAGCCACAGCTTCTCTGGGCAACCTGGGCCAGGCTCTCACCACCCTCACAGCAAAGAATTTCCTCCTAATGGCTCAGCTCAATCTCCTTTTAGTGCAAAACCATTACCCCCTGTCCTATCACTACATTCCCTGATAAAAGAGTTCAGCCTGTTTGAAATGCTGGTGTTTTGCTGCGTGAAGAGCAGTTCTCGGGGCAGAATTGGCTTTTTTCCTTTGTGCTTTCAAGTGAGATGACGTAAAAGTTGTCCATTGATCTCCTGAGGGGATTATGTGATGCTTGGCCCGGGTGAGTTTTACCCAGATTGCAGCAAGCCACGGGGAAACATAACAGAGTGACACAAACTCCCTCCTGGTCTTTTCTATCTGTATTTTTGGGAGGAAAAAAAAAAGGCAAACCATCAAAAAATCCAACTACCCCCCCCAGACACATACAC
>VZTM01017888.1:929081-950057 GCA_013400555.1 Jacana jacana | reverse complement strand
ACACCAACCAACCCCCCCTCCCCCCACTCCATTAGGCTCCCGAGGTCCCTGCAGTGCTGAGCTTCCAGGGAAGCCCTGGTAGCTGACAGTCGGTGAGGAAAGCTGAGCAAAACAAATCCCCCACCTTCTTCTCAGATCTTAGGGGTTTTTTTTTGCAAGCAAAATGTGATGCTCTGGCGCTAGAGAGAAATGCTGCCAAAACCACATTACATCAAAATGTTACATAAAGCTAAGTCAAATTTTCCTGAATTTCTGTTTCAGAAGAAAAATGTAAGCAAGAAGCTGTAGCAGAATAAAGCAGCCCATGTTCAAACTATTATCGAGTGTCACTATGGATTTTCAGTGATTTCTTTTAAAATTTCTGTGTTTTCTGAAGTACAGAATGAACATACAGTGTTAGAAATTCGAAACTGAAGTAATGTTTTGATGTAATAAAATATTTCAGCCAAGCCAGGCTTTCAATTGCTTAATTGATTCTGGTATTTTGGAGTTATGCCCTCATCTAAAAATGCATTCTTTTAAAAAATCCCAGAATCCTTCAGGAACCGGAACTCCCTCTTCTGCACAGCCCGGACCTTCCCCTCCTGCGAGGTGGTACAAAGGTCTTCCTCTGAGGGGAAAGCTGCCCAAAACTCCTCTTTGTGGGCTGTGGGTAGAGAATGCTCCTTGAGAGCTGCACACATGGTGCCTGGAGTGGTGGCTCCAAGGGTCTGTGTGCTCCAGAGCAGAGGAAACGGCATTAATACACATCTAAGCAGACACATACTGAGGAGCCATCAACCCCAAATCTTGAATCCCTTTTTCATTTTTGAGGATGAGGTTGGCTGTCCCATCTCCCTTCCCAGGGGCTGGGGAGCAGTGTGAGTAATTTAGACCAGGCACCTTGGTATCGGGGTGCCCGGGTGCAGTGGGGATGGATTCCCACCGAGGGGTTTGTGTAGGGTCTGAGGGACATCATCAACTGCAAAGGAAGGAATGGTCCTGGATCTCCCAAATCCTGATGAAGTGCCTTAGCCATGACCTTAATATTTCCTTTGGCTTTTGATAGAAAGGGGAGTGCAGCTTGGACGGTGGATTTGACAGTAGGTTGGCTTTTCCATGGAGAATGAGCAAGGTGTGCAGCTTCCTGCTGCAAGGGACAGAAGACCTTTTGGTGAGACCCAGTCCTGGGTAGGGATGGGTTTGGTTCCCGGGGACACGGTGCCTGGTGGACACCGGCAGGAACATCCCCTGCCGCAGCTGCAGGCTCCCTGCTAGATGTGAACCCATAAAACCAACCCTATAATAGACAGAAACAGAGGCTTGGAGATTGATAGGTGGAAGAGCTACCATAGACTGTGAACCTGGGCATTGTTCCCCAACTAACAATCAATTTTGGGGTAGATGTTGAGAGAAAGACGGGGAAAATGGGAAAAATGCGTTGTAGAAAAACCTGGAGAAAAATCTTCACCCTACTGAAGCGCTAGAGTGTAATCCCTCCTGGAGAGCAGACTGAGCAAAGCCATTGCTACCAAGAGGAGGCAGGAGAAGCTGGTGGGCCAGGCGTGACTGGAACATCTCATCAGGGCAAGGGCTTTAATTGAGTTCTTTCGCTGCTCGCACAGGTTTAATAACACTTGGAGACGGAGCAGCGAAGGCAGCGGCTTCTGTTCCTGATAGATTCCTTTGCTCCGAGATTTAATGGATTAGCCAAAATGATGTGAAAAAATGGATCTCTGATTTATTACCTGCAATTTTTCGCTTACTGCAGCATTTCTTTCCTCAATCAGTGTTTTCCACCCTGTTAAAGTCTTGTGTGAATAAGTGCTATGTTGTGTTTCTGGATTTGCCCGGAGGGCTCATCAGACGACCCTTTGCCTACAGTCCCCACCAGGCCATTTAAACAGGAAGTTTAATTTTATAGTATTAAAAAAGAGAAAACGGTACTTAATTATCTGGCTGTGAAACAGCAGTACTCTTTCTTAATTTTAGTAGCTAATAAAATGCTGTTCCTGCAGTTAACTACTTCTGGTCCAAACGCACTACAATTTTGGCTATTTGAATAGAATATTTTATGAACTGTTATATATTGCACTACAGTTTTTAAACTCCACTATGACATATTTCTCTCAAGATTTATTAGCATTTTTTATTTAAAACAATATATTAAAGAGAGGAGAAAGAGTAATCTTAGCTAAAATTCAAATATTAGAAAAACATAACATAGACCAAATCTTTTCATTTAACTCCCTCCCGCTCCCCCTCCCCTTCTCCTCTCCCACTGTTGCTATAAAAAAGTTTTTTGGAACAACAACCCACACCTGCATCATTAATTCAATCTGTCTTCCAACATGACTCAAATCATGGTATCAGTTTCAGGGGCCATTTGCTACTTAAATGACTTTATGAAAACAGAACAATGAACTGCCCCTATTGCAGTCCTTACTTTAACTCTGGGTAAAATAAACTTCGAGATCTTTTATATCCCAGAGCGCTCGCTTCTTTGCTAGCGCTCGCCTTTCTGCTGCTCGCCCCCGGAGCACACGGGCTCTCATTAAGTGCCCTGTCTGTTGTGCTGCAACTGTCTTTATAAACTCGTTAATGCCTGCAGCCCGGGCAGCGTGTCTGCGCTGAGACAGAAGCCCGTCTGGTGGTTCTCCAAACTGGAAATTATTTTGGGGGGGGGAAAGGCCTTTTGTCCCAGTCGGTGCTGCTGGGGGCTTGCCTCCTGCTGGCACGGGGACAGGCGGTGTCACCAGACGGGGAGGGACTCTTGAGGAGGGAGGGGAGCCATAGGACAAAGGGGAAGGATTTGATGGTGAAAGAGGGGAGAGGGAGGTGAGAGACTAGGAAGAAATTTGTCACTCGGAGGGTGGCGAGACCCTGAGCCAGGTTGCCCCGAGAAGCTGTGGCTGCCCCATCCCTGGAGGGGTTCAAGGCCAGGTTGGAGGGGGCTTGGAGCAACCTGGGATGGTGGGAGGTGTCCCTGCCCAGGGCTGTTCCATGTGACAACAACAGCTTAATGGTTGTGCTGCTCTTTGTCTGACCAAACAATTCTAATACCAGTTTTTAATGAGCATAATGGTTCTGAAGGCTCCCACAAGGCCTGTGCTGAGTGGTCTCCTGAAACTTTTCCAAACTTATTTACCTAGTTCTCAGGTGCGTTCTGAGGTGCTAAAGTTCTCGGCAGTCCCACTCCCACCCATCTTTCTGGCTAACATTTACTGTGATCCAGTTGCAGCGGTGCACGAGGATGTGGAAATCCTGCGGGCACTGTCTCCTCTCGCAGGCTGTTGAATAGGGGAGTGCTTTTAGCTCCACTTCACCAACCACAGCTGAGGTCTGAATCCTCAGAGGTCTTTAGCTCGGTAGGAACCACAGTGGTGAAAGCAAACAGGTGAGAAATCTGCTGCAAATTATGGTAAAGCACATATGCACAAGTCAGATGCTTAAATGTGTGTGATAAACGCAGAGTGAGGGATTTGCCATAGGATGCTCAGGAGGCTGTGGGGTGGGAACAGAGAAGGACAGCGGACTTTGGAGATGTAGGTTCGTGCTTGTTGTTTCTTCTTCTCAAGCCCTTCGTTATGTCCTTACTCTGGGCCAGTTTGTCTCCTCTTAGTGGACAAAGACGTGCATATTCAGTGTGCAAAAGCCACGTGGTCCCTGCTGTCCTTTCACAAGATTGTGCCTTTCCTCTAAGACATTCTACACTTTAGCTTTTTCCCATGCCAGGACCACAGACTTTGTTCCCCTTATCGCCTCCACCCAGGTACAATCTCATTAACTTCAGCAAGGTCCTTCTTGAGTTGTAGAGAGGTAAATGAGAGTCCCTGGGTGTCCTGGCTGGTGGGGAAGAAAATCAGAGTAGATGGCACAGCCCACACGTACATAATTCTTATGAGTCAGGTCGCTTATGAAGGAAATTATCGTTTGTTTGCATAAGGGATAATACCCTAGTGAGCATCTGCTTAATCTTGGCTGTCACTTAGCAATAGAGGATATGCAATTCATGCTGCCTCCCACTCTATGGAGCAGCAACCAGTTAAAAAGGAAACCATTGTCATCAATTAAGTGAGTCAATGCTTTAGAGAAAGCATCCTTCACAACTGTGTTTCCGTAATTTAGCTGTGTGTAGCTAGTTAATTTGCAGGCTTTAAGAGCCTCAGACAACTATCAATATTAGCCTTACAAGCACGCTGCAGACCAGCCAAAATAAATGAGGTTATCTTTAATACCCAGTGGGGTCTGTCAGAAAGCGTGTCCTACTGGAGACCCCTCCTCACACGTGCCCTTTCACGTGCTCACAGGGAGGAAACGTGTCTAACAGCCTCCAGCACTGAAAAAGCCTTTCTTCTTGCTGGTGACACGGCTTCCACATGGCTCATGCCATATCCCAGTGTCCCAAATCCGGCTACGAATTGCTTGGGGCGGGGGGGAAACGCTGCCTATTCAGTTGCAAAAAGCTGCTGCTTATTATATCCATTCTGGTTTAGTCCCCCCTAATATAGACATATCTAAGAATCTTCCCAGATCTATTCTGAGGCCTGTCTGAATGCAAAAATATTTCCTTGATGACAAAAAGTGTCTTGTTGGTCTGGTTTAGGAGTCTTCAAGGGCTAAATTGGGATTGGGTAGGATCCAAGTTTCTGAAGAGCGGAGGCATTGGGGAAGACTCTCAGACAATCTCTAGCGGGGAGGGCCACAAGGAAGTTTGTCAGGTTAAAAAAAAAACACAAACCAACCCAACAAAAAAAACCCAACCCCAAATTCTGATGGAAACTGGGAAAACTGTATGGAAGACGGTGAAGTAATTGAAATCAGAGTAAAGGGATTCAAACCTGAAACGCAGAAAGTTACTAAAAATAGTTTACATTGGGCAGCATCGTGGCTTGTCATCTGCGTTACGGCTGCCTTGAATTCCAGGTCTAGAATTCAAGAGTTGAGGGGAATTGTGTTAATCAAGAGAGGCTCCAGAAGATGTCTCTGTGGGAGAAGGTAAGAGCAGACAACGGTCTGCAGGAAATCATGCGCGGCCCGAAATCGGCAGCTCTGGATTGATCGATGAATGGAAGGAAGCCGGAGCCTCCGACAAAAGAAATCACTCCTGGAGTGCTCCGAGGGCGTTGGGAGGAGCTGATGGATCGAAGGGGACTGAGGGGGGGACCGTGGCCTTGTCAGGTGCCACATGGGGATTGGTACCGGCCCTCTGCAAAGCCGGCCTCCCTCTGCGAGCGCAGGCAAACCCCGGACAAAAGAAGTTCAAAGTCGTGCAGCAAAGGCTGGAGCTGCCTTTTTGATCCAAACCATGGGCTGGCTGGCAAAAACGGGCTCCTTCGCAGGCGGATGGAAGCCTTTAAGCGCTGGCGTAACATTAATCGATTTCAGAGGAGTGGAGGAAAGAGCATGATGTTAATTGGTAATGGCTGGACTTCATTAATTTTAGACAAAATGCCTGAGACGCCATGTAAATTGTTAGTATTAACTGTTGCAGTGGTGGTTGCTTAACTTAAGGGCATGGGATAAGGAAGTCTGGCCGAGGAGTAACCTGATATTAGATGTTAGACGATAAGAATCGTGGACATCCTGCGGAGGGTGGGGGGCCGGTCCTTGGGTCTTCCAGCCAGGCTGGGTTGTGTGAAGACCTTAGACACATCCCAACACCTCTTGGCAGGGGGAGAAGGGGGGAATTCCCCACTATTATCTGAATGGTGGTGGAAAGGAAGAGGTTTATTAGGCACGCAATTAGAACAGAAGGTGCACAAAGTCACCGATAAATGAGTATGTAAAGAGCTGCTTCTATCACTCTAGTGGGAAAGGGAGTACAAACCCAAGCACTGGGCAAGTGTTCTTGAACATCAAGCTTGACTGAAACTTTAACAAAAAAATTGCACTTGCACCTCTGAAATCAGACCTTGACTTTCTGGACCGGTTCTGCTGAAATGTGGTAGAGGAGGTTCTTGCTGAGAAATCCAACTTTTGGGGTACCAGAAATATTTTTCCTCCTACGTGGTTAGGGTGAACGTGGTCTCTACAGAAAGCAGCACACCTTCTAAGAGCAGGAGGCCTCGGTGAGGAGGAGTTTAACTCCAGCCACGCCTTTGGGTTTTGACTCCTTGTAATTTTTCTATTAAGATAATGCCCCATTAAGTAATGCCCGGGCCAGTCGCTCTGCTTGCTTGCTGTTGTTTCAGACACCCATCAGTGCTAAGCAGCCATCAGTATTTACCCACCTGAACCTTATCACCGGGTGCACTTAGTAACCCGGATTCATTTGCCATTATGTAGATTTCTCTTCTCTCCCTCTTTTTCTTTTTTTTTTTTCTTGGTTGACACACTCATTCTTTAAAGACAACAACCCAAATAAGCCTCTTCCAGCTGGGAGCGTGGCGGTGATCCTGCTCAGCGGGCTGAGATCAGCATGTTTGCGCTTCGAATTTGCTCAATTGGTCCTTTTCCATTATTCAACCTGGATTGCTTCTGTTCACCACCCTTCTCCACTGCATTAACTGTCTATTACCTTGTTTACCGTGGTCGTGCTAAACGCCCGCTTATGAATGTCAATTTGTTCTCCAATTAGCTATGGCTTATTGACTTGCCCTTAGACTTTCAAACATAAGCTTTCTGAAGTGCCTATCGCTATAAAACTCATTTGTTTAATTTTTTAAAGGGATATAACTTTAATGTGCCCTTTTATTTTACTGTTATCTTGGTTACCCATGTTTAAAGTCCGTTTATGGAGTGGGGTTTATTCTAATAGCTTCATATCTGTGTTAATATTTTGTGACAGTTTATGTACTTAACTAGTGCAGGGGATGCATTAGCTCTCCTCTGTGGGCTGTGACACACAGGCAGGACCTGCTAGAGGTACAGAGGCTTCCCAGAGGTCTGGAAGGTGAATGTGGATGTATTTTCTGGAAGAAAAATGAAGAAATCCATGCAGTCTGTCTGCCCAGGTGCAGGCTGGGTTCTGGAAGACGCAGAATATGCTGTAGAGATGTGTAGAATTAAAAGCCCCCAGCATCTGGGGCACATCTGTGACCTGGCACATCTCAGGGGTCTTGGAGCAACCTGGGCTGGTGGGAGGTGTCCTTGCCTGAGGGATGGCAAGAGGTGAGACTCCATGATCTTTAAGGTGCCTTCCAACCCAGCCCATTCCACAATTCTATGAACTGTGTCCCTGGCTTAGTCTTTTGGGCTGTCTGACCTGTGGTGTGGGCCACCAGCAAACCAGTCTGTTGTCACAAACCAGTGACTGTCCCTGAGCTGTGGGAGATATTTTCTTCTATGGAGGTCAGCAATCAGATGGCTTTCCCCCTCTGTGTGCGTCGGTAGCTGGGGGGACTTTGGGTGTCAGGAGGGCACGGCTGAGGCATGAGCTGCCCTCCCCGTGCAGGGCCAGCCTGAGCTGGGGGTAGAACTCAGGCAACAGCCTGGTTCCTGACTGGTCTCAGGTTTCTCAAAAGAGTCTGCTCTGGACATCTCTGGCAATTATAGCAGTGCTGAACGTGCCTACGAGCAGTGCTTGGCTTGGACTCGCTCTTTGAGTGTTTACTGGGAATTATCTGCCGTGAGACAGAGACAATAACACACTGGCACAAATGGTTTATTTTTCTTTCCCCGCTCTTAACTTCAAACATCCTTTTCTGCCTTAGCTCTCCTGCTTCCAACCAGGAGAGGCTCTTTTGATTTAGAGAATAACCCCGGAAGAGATGGGACCGGCAACGTTTCATACTGAGCTCTCGTAGCTGTCTAAAGAATGTTTGTCAGTTTTAAAAGCTGTTGACTGGAAATTCAGAAGCATTTAAAAAAAAAAAAAACCAAAACAAACCAAAAACCAACAATTAAATTTTTGCTGAGAGCTCTTGAGGGGCAGGAAATCAATTTTCTCTGTCTGATTTAGACTTAGTTCATGACACCCTAAAGGAACTAGACCCGGGTACTGTTGGGTACCCACCTCTATGCTGGTGGGACACTGCAGACGCTCAAGCTGTTTGAATGCTTTCCCTGACCTTCTCCAGACCCTCAGCAGTGCTAAGTGGTGCCTGGGGAAGCACCGAGTTCGAGGGAGCCACGACTGGGAAGCTGCTTCTTGCGACGTTCAGGCTGTTATTTGTGGCTCCCGCGCTGTTCGATGCAGTGAGCTGCATTTAGCCGTCGGATTTTAATGGCCATCAACTGCTGGGAGTCCAGCATGATGAAATATAGAAGTTGAACTGGGCTTTTCATTTTGCTAGTACTTTGCTTCCTCCTTTTCTGCAGCAGCCTCTCTGGCTTTAGGCCAACTTGGGTTTTTTTTTTTATTTCTTTTTTAATATGACATCTCTCAACCCTTCCCTTGTACCATTCGGTTCCTTGGTTCCCCAAGCACCCCCAACTATCGCTTCCACTCATTGGTAGGTGCAGTCCAGGTCCGTTCTGATTGATTGTATTGGTGCTACTGGGAAAGGAAGCACAAATCCAGGTTCAACTCAAGTCAATCAGTCCAAGATTTCCCCTGCTAAGAGAACTGAACCCACTCTCTGAAAATAACACATCTCTGGAAGTCATCCATCGAGCTTTGCTTTTGTTTTCTTTCTTAAGCAAACCACCCAAAAAGTCGCTAAGATTTTCTGAAGGAATATCTCTGGGGCAAAAGGACACAGAATTCTTGGGAAGGAAGAAAAGCAATGGCTGTGCGGGGGTTTTGCTGCTTTTTAATGAGTAGAACTGTGCAAGACAAGTGTTTTTTGGCATCAGAGCAGTGTCAATAAATGGCTTTTGCAGTTATCTAAATGCTTTAGCTGTGCTTGGGCGTTTAATCTCTTGTAAAAGCTGTTTATTGCCTTCTGTGCTGCTCTGCAAGGCACGTTACCCCTTAAGTATATGAATGACACAATTAGTCCTCTTAGAGACTTACCAAAATACTGTTGATTAAAGGTCAAGCATGAAAATTCAGATGCTGCTCTCCTTAATCCAGAAAACCGGCCCTCCCGCATAAAGATCAGTATCAGGAGGGAAATGGCAGTGAGGGGAAGAGCCGAATGGGTGCAGTTCTGTGGAGGGGATCAATGCTTTTTGGCCATGTTTGGTTTCTAGGTAACAAATTGAAATCACATAAGGTGTTCATAAAAGTCCATTTGACTATTAGTGATCTTCTCAAAGCAGATTGTTAACTTCAATATGCTGTAAAATGTAAGTGGCATTTATAGGTGGCATCACAAATAACAGGCAATCAAGCCTCATTAACACTGTAGCTTATAATTGCAGATTACTGTAATTTGTGAGGTATTCAGGATTTTGCAAGGGTGTTATTTCTACTGTTGGGAGCTAATGAACAGTGGCTGAAATGTACTGTAAGTTTAATCCTGTATTCTTCTCTAGAAAACAATTGACGCTAAATAAAGCTTTCAGCCTTTGGTTTGTATTGGGAAAAGGCATTACACAGCAGTTACTACACTGAATTTTGGGTTTGGGGGGAGCCCAGACGTTCCAGGTAAGCAGATACTCACCTGCACTCGCCTGCCTGTAATCCCTCCTTTTGCAAGGAAAGCAATAAGGAATGCACGGAGGAGGACAGCAGTTCCTGCCTGTCCTTTGGACAACTTTCTTATCTCCAGCAGTTTAATGAAAGGAACTGATTTTGGCTTGTTCCTTTATTTTCCATTCTTCACTTGCAGGCAGCAAGATAAATCATTTTTTACAGCCATTCCTTGTGATGGCAACAACCCTGGGCAGCTCAGAAGCTGTCTCCTAAGTATTCAGCTTCTGGGTATACATCCAAACCCTGGAGGGTTTGAGGTTAGCCCTGCATTAATTTGCTTTCAAGAAGCATTTGATTGGTACAATAAAATGCACAACATAACGTTTTATTATAAATTAGGAAGGTGCCCTAACCTTCCACAAAGGCTGAGTTACTCTGAGCTTTAAGGATGTTCATAATTAGGAGCTTTGTGGGGTCTTTAAGGGAAGAGTGAATTTAGGTCTCCTGAACTGTGGAATAACTGGGGTGTATACGCACTTGTGCCTTGCTGCCAGTGGAAAAACCTTTCCTCCAAGTGGAAAAGCAGCTTAGAATTTTGTCCCTGGTTCTGTTCTTTAGCACCGAGGGTTGCGTTAGTTTAGCCTGGGTATAATTGCTGAGGTAGATTAAACTTGTAATCACATTGACCCAATTATCATACAGAACACACTGTTTCCCTCCCCTGACATTTAGAGTATGTTAATAGACTCGTAGCTCCCTTCATCCCAAACCAGTTATGTCACAGTTGCCAATGCAATTTGATCTGCAGCGCTGCCTTTCCCTGTTTTTAGTGTAAGCCTCTCTGTTCCCTCATCCCTGAGAACTCCTGGCTGACAAATGGGATTCTTCTTCCACAGACTTTCTCCTACAAGTTAAAAAGTATTTTTTTATATTTCCCCCCCCCCCTCTCAAAACAACCCCAACTGCTGAACTCCTGCGTCAGATCGAAGGGGAGCAGCCGTGGTGGGTGAATTGAGGGGGATCTCTTCAAAGGGAAACGCATTCTAGCAGTGATCAAATATCAGAGGATTCAGCCAGCCTTCCACGGATTCAGGGCACGTGCCAGCTCTTTCAAAGATAAAGAGATGTCATTGGAATCGGATTGATTTGTAGAATTGCTGGGGTTTGGTGTCTTCAGACCTACTGCAAGCACAAATGCTGGCTTGAGGCTGGAAGCTGGACCTCCCTGGGACCGCCTGAGCGCCCTGCCCGGCTTCTGAAACACAAGGGATTCAGGCTTTAGTACCTGCCACCAATAGTAGCTGCAGCAAGAGTGAACAATCCTCCAAAAAAAAACCCAAACCCAAACAAAAAAAAACCCAAACCCAAACCAGCCCCAGAGCCTGTGTGTGCTTCCGTCTGCCGTGCCTGAGGACAGCCTGCACTGGCTTGAAAGCTCTTCTGTGCAGCAGCGACACTAAAAGATGTGCAAGCTTTATTTTTTGACTGCATTCATGGTTCACAGGCAGAAATGAAAATGTAAACCCTCCAATTTAAACCCTTCAGCCCAAAATGCGTCGAGTTGCAAAGCAAAAAAATAGCAGTCACTGATATTCTCGACAGGTCTGGTTTTGCTAATTTTAGGAGATATCCCTAAAGGTGAGCTTGGAAGGATGTCATATCTGACTCTTATCTTTGAATCCCATATACTTATGTTTATTAAAATCAATATAATCCATTAGCCTACATTGTTTCCATTTTTAATAATCTATTGATATATTGCCTGGGCTTTTACGGGACTAAACAAATTTCCTCTTTATGTGCCCTGTAATAGCCGGAGGTCAGGCTGGTTGAGAGCAGTTGCTGTATATAAATGTTTATTTACTGCCTGACTACTGATTGAGAACATATCTGGTCCACAGGCTTCAGATGGCTTTTAAACTAGAGATTTATGGCTTACTTCCTGTTTTCCAGACATAGTACACCATTTTTAAATAAAGTAATGAATGCAAGGTATTGTGAAAATAATAGCCAGGGATTGCCCCAAACTCCACGTTTGGGAGCTTGGACTGTCGGGACCCCCATTATTTCATCGTTCGGTTGTTTCCTACTGGAGTGGGGTTGTGTATGTTAAACACCCTTCTCTTTCATTTTCCCTTGTGCCAGTGTGTCTCGTCGGTCCGTTGCCATCCTGGGGTGACCACAGCACCCCTCTCTGCCTCTCAGCAAGTTGGGAATCTATCACGATGAACCTGACCAACTTGTGCCGGGTAGCCATCATCCTCTCAAACCTTCTCTTCCCTTAGCCCCCGGTTCAACAAAGCATTTCCACTTGGGCTTGGCTTTAAGCACAAGCCCATGTCCATTCTTGGTGAGGTTTCTTGCCCCTACTGCTCCTAGCTGCCAGTGGCTTGCAGAATGTGCCTATTTTTAAGTCCTTAGAAGTAACTATAGGAATAGACTTGTTTGGCTTGGAGCTCTGTTTGTGTAATTTTGGGAGGCCACCTTGCCTGATGTGTCAATTACCCAGGCTTGTTTGAGCCCCACGTCCCACGTGGGACATTCATCTGCTTCATCTGTTAAATGTTAAGCGTGCTCTAGTCTTTACCCTGGACACTAGAAGCTCCTTCCCAAGTTGCCCAGTTCCTTTCAGGCTTTTGTTCTCCAAAAGCGTGAACATCCATCTACCCAACAAAACGCATACAGCTCCTTTGTCCCTGCTCTTGCAGGGAAATCACAGTTTTCGTTGTATTATTGTGATAAAAGCACTTACTAATACGGTATCTTAAAGTGCTGACAGCAGAGGAGCAGCTGGCGGTGTTAGGCAGCTGTGACAACTGGATGTTTGTGATCAGGAGTTCACCCAAGTTCCTGGTCTCACCCTGGTGCCTGCAGCACAGCCACGGGCAGGGGATTGCACTTACAAATCCTCATTTCGTACAAGAAAACTGGCCCTCCTGTAGGACGTTCTTGCCTCACAGGGATTCTTCCACGTGTAAATCCCGACGGTCCGCATTTCTTGGCAGCAAATCGGATGCGAGTGCAAGAGCAATTGACTGTGATTGTCCCCTGGGCATGGGATCATTTATTTATTTGTTTTCACCATTTTCACTCACCCGATGAATTTCGCTTCCCTCTGGACATGGTGTGGTTTAGAATCAGCATTGGTACAAAGATGTTTTGCATCCTCACGGAAATCTGTTGGTTTAAGGGTCGAACCACAGCTTGCAGGAGACAGTGGTGTTAGCAGCAGAGCAGTAGATGGTCCAGTGCTGGGTGGGCTGATGTTCATGATGTTCTGCCTCCTCTGCTTCAGCCGGATTTGGCGTCTGGGGGGTGGATTTTTTCTGCTGATTTCAGTGTGTGTGTGCCTGCGGGGGCATTATATTGACAGTTGTGAATACTGTTTCACTCAGGCTGTGCCTTGGTGGTGGTTTAGGTGGCAGCCTTGAGGGGCAAGGGCTGGTGGCATGGGGACCAAGTGGGCACAGGGTAAGCTGGGTCCCGTTTGGGAGCCAGATCTCTGGAGGCTTTTTAAGGAAGTTCTGTCTGGCTGCTCTCATGATTGTGCAACCTCTGAGCAAGGCTGATGTGCATCCCTCCCGCTCAGAGGGCAGAGGTGCTCTGGGTTGCTTTTCTGTGGCCAGGGGTACCTGCACCTTGCTGGAAAGTCACCAAAGTCAAGATGACTTGTAACAGTGAACCAGGCCCAGCCGCAGTTTGCTGTCTCGCTATAACATCTTCTGGTGCGTTGCTCCAGATAGGAATAAAGCAGTGGGCTGCTGGCCTGACAGGCTGTTGTGCTCTGGAGCAATTAGTTTTACAGATCTCCAGGAGCTTCCCTGGCCATGCCTGTGCTATTCCTCTGCTGATCTCTGGCCCCTAGATGATGCTGTTCATCTGTCGGGGAAAGATCTGGCATTGCAGAGGTCTAAGGGGGCCTTTGACAACGACTGAAGGATACTGGGCGATGCTGCAACGCGACAGGAGGTGGAACAAGCTCCTCAGCTACTCTTGTTCTTGTAAGGAAATAAGAGAAAAGAGAGGTGGCTGCAAAAGCCTCGTGTTAGAGTAGCCCTGACACACAAATGTAGGCCCTTTATGTGAGTTTTATGTGCGTTCTTTAACCTGTTATTCCTTTAAAATGAGTCCTAATCAAAGCAACATGCAGTGCGGAGTGGACTGCATCCTGCCTGGAGGACACAGAGCTCCTTCATGGAGAATATGCTCGTTAAAACGTGTAAGGACAAACATAACCCCCCAATAATTTGTGTGCTCATTAAATGTCCAATATCGGCATTTTTCTATAATAAAAATACGGCATTCTTTATTAATGTATTCGGCACCAGGAAAAATGTGGTGGGGAGGGAGTAGGTGAGTGCCTGCCCTTCTCACTCTGCTTCCTAGAGCCCCAGGACCTTTCCCACCGTGTCTGCATAACAGACCCACAACTTTTATGGCAAGAATCTCTATTTTCTTTGGACTGTGAAGCATGGATCCCGATACGTGGGGGTACTAAGACATGAAGAAGTGAGGGGGAAGTCAGAAAGCATCAAGGACTTGATTCAACACCCATTAGACTCAAGTGGAGAGTGATAGATTTTAAAGGGAACCCACAGATGCAATAGCTACTTAACAGGATTTTCAAAAGCACTTGGGTGTCTAATTCCCATTGATTTCACATGAGGGCATTGGCCTTGGCTTACAGGACATGATTTACAAACAGAGGTTCTTCCACGTGTAGATCCCACTGATCTGTAAATTGCTTGGCAGCAAATTGAAGGCGAATATCAGCACAATTGGCTGGGGCTGCCCCCAAGGCACAGGATAATTTCTTTGTTTTTACAACACCCATAACATCCAGTGAACACAGTTTTCCAGAAGGGGTGATACAAGGGGTTCCAAGGAGAGCTGGGCTCCTGGCGGTTTTTGGAAACCCTTGCATTTATTTTTAACTGAGTAGCTTTAATAACATTGGGAATCTTCCCATTATCCTCTGGAGCAAAGCTCAGGAGTTGAGAGGCCAGTCTAAACTCCCCAACTGCTAAGAGCTGCTGATAGTGATGTAGAGGAAGATTCAGTCTGAGAGAAGTCTCTCCTCTGAGGTGTAGAAAACGCAAGATTTGTCTAATAACTTCCAGATTCTATCTGCTGCGAAAAAAAGCCAACACTTAAGCTTGTAAATAAGAAGAAGGCACATTTTTTTAATCAACTTTCAAATGAATTCTTTGCAAAAGACGAGTGGTTGTATGTCAGTGATGCCCTCGCTGTGATTAAAGCAACGCTCTGTATTACACACGCCTGCACAGGACTTGTCCATTCCCTCATTGGCAGCTCCCAAAAGCAGGACAGAAAATCTTCTGCATATTTACCTTTGGCCTCTCCTTTATTTTGAAGGGATTTGATTTTGTGGGATAGATGCGAGCATCTCCTAGAGGTCCTTTACCGAAGGCACCCAGCTCCGTCTGTGGGAGGCGGCGATGAATAACCTGCTGAGCATTTTCATATACACTGAGCCCTGGCCCCAAGGAGCTTTGGTGGCCAGAAGTTTAGAGCTTGCAGTGTTTGTCTGAGATGCTCTATTAACTGAAAATAACCCACCTTCATGGTTATTTGCCCTTTTGTGAAAATGTCCCCTTTAAAGATTTTTATGGGGCACGTGCTGGCCAAGCTCTGGGTGTAGCTCTGTGTGGTCAGGGCAGCCAGGAGCTCACCAGCCCCACACCTCACCAACTCAACTCTTCTGTCAGTTCTCCAGTTTGCCTCCCAGCAGCTTGGGTACCTTCATCGGGGTAAGCAAGAGAGACCTCTGCTCTGGGGACAAAGCTGCCAGCTAGAACATGGTCCCTTTCCCCAAAGTGACAAACACAGGAGCTGGCGATGAAGAGTGTCAGGCTCTCTCCCCTGGACTAATCTGATCAGAAACTTGAAACAATTACATCCCAGAATAGTTAACAGCTTATAACCAGAGCAAAGCAGTAAGACCTTAACTGTTCACCCTGGATATGTCTGCAGGAAGAGCAAACCTGGAAGAACCTTTTCTGTCTCCCAGCCACAAGCGGTCAGATGACTTGGAGGGAAGTGTTGGGATGAAATAGGATGTGCCAGAAGGAGATGTAGTGATTGGGGATGGAAAGAAATGGAGTAGCTGGTCGGGAGATCGAGGAAAGCTGAGAACAAAAGCAAACCAACTGACTCGTTATTAACCTTTAACGAGCTCTAAGTGGGCTGGAGGCAAATACTGGCCATCCACTGCAGGTCAGTCACAAAGCCCACATATAAGCAGCATGTAACATGATTTCTGTAGGAGGTGAACAGTGGAGTAGAGCAATTCTTATCCCACCAGGAATGAGTAATCCCTTACTGACTCTAAATCCCATCTTTTGAACACAAGAGGAAGACTCTTGCTGTCTGGTAGCCAGTGTTAGGGCCCTGATGCACCAGAAACCAGCTAAGCCACAGGCAGGCAGTCCTTGATGCTGGAGGTTCATGGTCTGTTCTGCACATGGCCAAAATAATCTGTGGTGGAACTGGATTTTGAAGGTTTTACACCCTGGGTGAACTTGGCTTAGAGCATTTCTAGCTGTTTGCTTTCTCCCCTCCCACAGTCAGCAAGCTGTCAAGCTCCTACCCTTTGTTCGGATGTTAATGATTTCCCTGATGACAAGATCATCCAAATTGACTTTTTATTGCCCTGTGAAATCAAGGTAGGTGAGGAGTGCACCCAGCAATTTTGGACTTCAGCAGCAGGGCTGCCCAGGAGCCGCCACGGCAGGTTTTGGTGTGTTTCATTCTCCTCCCTCTGTGTTTGTGAGAAAGGTCTGGGGCTGTGGGTGATAGAATGAACACTACCCAGCAAGTGCAACGTGTAAATTTTGAAAAAATATTAAACATGTGGTTTGTGTTTCAAAACCCAGAAAATATTATGAAAGCAATAAAATATCCCTAGTGCAGGCAGCCCGAGAGGGCTCTCCCTTTGTGAGTACACGCACTCGGATTTAGTTCCGTGTCATTCTCCAGCCGGCTCCATTCCAGGAGAGCCAGACCTGGGTCTTGCATTGCCTTAAGCCAGGCCATCAAAGGACCTGTAGAAAATAGAGTAGCAGCAGCTGCACCGTGTCCCTCATGGAGCCATTCCAGACCAAGGGAAAAGGAAGGTAACCAAGATCTATCTCCACCCGTGGAGTCTGTGCTGGACACCTGGAGCTCCACCAACAGGGAGTCTAACAGCTGATGCAACTTTCCCACAGATTTGTGGAGAGCATGGGTGCCTTCTCCAGGGTGCAATGTGGAAGGCTGGTAATTAGTAATGGCCACATGGCTCAGGGTGTCCTTTTTTCAACAGCTTGGTATTCAATAAGAGTTAGTTCTCTCTGGCTGAAGTCCTACCCCATGGAGCAGAACCAATGCGAGACCTTCTCTCAAAGTAATCCTCATCCACACTGTCTTGGAGCGGGGCTTTGGTGGCATGATGGCAAATCAGAGGGGTATGTTTCATCGTGGTGCCTGGATGGTTTAGCCCATATATAGACACAGAGAAATTCAGTGGCCACTGAGGGATGGTTGCCAGTATCATGAAGTGTCATACAAGACCTTGGGAAGAAATAATTACCTCTGGACTGCTTCTAGCAGACAAGAGCAATAGAGTGAGCACGTGAACCATGGGATTCCTGTGTTGTTTTGGCTTCAGATTTAATCAAAGCTACAGTTAAACAAATCATTGTTTCGGGAGCATGGACAGGTTATTCTTTTAATAGCCTGTGGCCTGCAATAGAGTTTAGGTTGGGTGTTAATGACCAAAGGTTTTGCAAGTAATTAAATTTGCGGAAAGCGGTGTCCCTGAGAGGCTGAAGAGTGTATTTCAGAACAGGAACACGTCTGTGTGTTGCTGGAGTCTTAAGCTTCAGTAGGCTGTGCACAACCTGGGTGGAGGTGGTACTCATCAAACTAGGTGGCTCTTTTAACCTAGGTCTTGAGTTAGACATACTGCTGCTGTTGTGTTTTATGAACTTCATAACAAAATATTACACAACTGTGCCATAGACTGTGACTGCCTGACCCCCAGCCTTGGGGTTTGGACCCTAAGGCATGTAGTGACTGGGCAAGTCACCCTCTTCTTCTGCCTGGACTTCTAACAGTGGTCACTAAAAGCTGTCTGGGGGGGGCCTGGCCGGAGCAGCCTCCTTTGCTGGGGGTTTGCATCCATCCTTGGACCCTGTCAGGCGGCTGCACGGCATTACCAGCAGTGCTGGACGTGGGAGGGACTGCGTGTTAGACGGAGCTGGGTGCCTTACGCTCGTCTCCCTTATGGCCTGTCTGGGGCTGTGAGAAGTCCTCAGCAAGAGCAGAGACTTTAAGACCCCAGGACTGCAAAACGAAAGGAGAGCATTCTCTTGTTTTTTCCAGCAAGGAGGAGGGAAGGGGAAAGGTTGTGAGCACATAAATTCAGTGCATTTCCAATGTTTTCTGCTAAAGCTTCGCATGAAGGGTTACCTACTGCGTGCTGTGTCTTTAAAACACTAACAGGCCCACGGAAGAGAGAAAAAGAAACACCCCCCCCCCAAAAAAAAAACCCAACCCAAAACCCAAACCCATGACAGTCCACTAGCAGCTAGCACACTAACAGGTTCTCATCTGACACCAGTAGGGAACCGAAGATATTTTATTATTTGGAAACTCCATATAGGGAAAGCCAGCCTTGAATCTGTCATTACTCCAAGAACCGCACCTCCCCTGGGAGTTAATTATTTTCTTAAAATGCAACTTGTACTGTTAGTTTAAAACATTCCAACTGTGTTCGCACTCTTTAAATCTTCTGTAAACCTTAGAGTTTAAATCACTTGCAGATAAGAGTAATTCTATTAGAAAAAAGAAAAAAAAAGAAGTTCGGTGGAAGGGGAAAGAGAGGGAAATAAAAGGGCATTGATAGAAGCGTCCTTTGGGTGCCCATTGCCCTGTCACCTTTAGAACTTGGCAGGAGTTGCAGCCCACAGTAACTTTATAGGTCCTGGCACGGAATGAAACAAAATAGGTGCATGCCACGTTTTCCTTCCAAAAAAACACCAGTGAGAGAGACTTGCCTCCTTTGTAAGAGGCTGAATATCTGAAAAGGTATGTTAAATTTAAAAAAAAAAAAAGGAGAGAGGGATAGTGGGACCAACGGGTCACAGACTTTTCTGGGCTTCTATTTTGAAAGAAGGTACTGGGCGAAGGGCTGCCTCTGGCTGGAGCGGCGTTTGGTGACTGAAGGGCTGGGAGAAGTGTTTAAATATAGGGCGCTACTGCCATGTTTGACCATCTTGGCTCCTCTGGCTTTGGCTCCTCTCACTGCTTTCATGGGAATTCCGGGGCATTAGAAGGAAAAAAAAAAAAAACAACAAAAAAAAAAGACCTCATTGCTGTGGGTTTGCCATGAGTGAGCTGGGGAGAGAGCGTGTGTGTCATTTTTGGAACTGTCTGTGCAATCATTCGTATGCTGCATTGGCCCAGCTCCTAGAATTAAGGGTAATTCAGTGGTTCCAGAGCTTGGCTTTTTTCCTCCCTCTTGCCCTCCCCAGCCCCCTCCGCCCCCTCTTTTTCTCTCTCCAATTTGTTTGGGCTGAAAATCAGCTTCCCAAATTCTTTGAGCACTGTTTTCCTTTTTCTTAACCGGTTTTCTTTTGCGAGAGTGTACTGGTTGGGCTGTTATTTTAATCGGTGGTGTGAACCCAACACCCCCCCCACGCCTGTGGGAACAGCCCCTGGAAGGAGGGCGATGGGGAAAGGCGCAGTGCCCGACGGCGCTGGGTGATGCTGGCTGTGGCTCTGATGGCTCAGCTGGGGAGAAAACAGAGGTACCTCTGTCTACTCTTCAGAGCCAGCGTTGACTCCACACCCCACTGCTGGACATCACCTTCTGGGGGATGGACACAGGCTGGGAAAAGCATCCTCTGGTGTGCCCAGGAGCCAGCAATCATGGCGTCCCGGTGTTGTTAGGACCTACCAAGGCTCTCGTTATAAAAGAGCTAGAATACATAAAATAACTCATCATTTTGTGAAGCAAATTCCACCCTCCCCTCCCAAACTTCCCTTCCCGGATTCAGTGACCCCAGGGTCAAACCGTGGGGCTGGAGGAGGAGATGTTTGAGAGCATCTCAAGTGCTGCCCATCTCTAGTTTAGCCCAAAGGAAAAGCAGAAAGAACCGAGTAAGGTATGTTCCAGGTGAATTTCAGGTTAGAGGGGATGATGGACTAATGAAGCAGCCACCAGAAAAGTCTGTTTTCATCCACTTTTTTTGCATGGTTTTGCAGATGCCAGAAGGTTTTGGGGGGGCAGCTGAAATTTCAGCTCTCCTCTGCCCGCGTGCTGTCTCTCTCTACCAAACCTGCCCCGCTTTTGATTCTGTGACCGTTTGTCTCAGGAGTCTCTTGAGAGCCGGGAAGGTGATTAAATGTTGTGCTGCAGATCCAGTTCTCCTCTGCTGTAGAAATAAGGCGAGCGGTGGAAGCGCTGGAAGGATGGGTTGGTTTGTTTATTTCCCTCAAGCTAGCCTTATTGACTGGAAACCCTTGCACGTAGCTTAAATCAGAACAGACTCAGAATGTTTTCGTGGGATATTTGTGATTTTCCTCCGGTTCACTTCAAGTAAATATGGATAAACATAAAGGATTCTAACATAAAGCACAGAATAGGCTTCATATAGGCAACTATCAGCAGAGTAGGAAACGTGATTATGTTTTTAGCTGGAATAAACCTGTATAAAGGACAAATTTCCTCTTAAAACTGAACTCTGTGTAATGAGACACAGGAGCCCACTGAAAATAATGAGCTGTTAAAGAAATAAACAGTTAAAATAATAACAAAAGGCTAAACAGCTAAAAAAAGACCAAAAAAAAAAAAAAGAAAGAAAGAAAAAGAAAAGAAAAGTTCAAACGTGATATAAAGCCATCCTCTCTTGCTCACAGAGAGTAAGGTGATCTGCTTGAAGTGCCTGAACATGAGAAGCCCTGGGTAACGTTGCTGCTGTTTGCACAGTTTACCCAGATGGGCTAAAATATCCTCGTAATAATAATAATAATTTGCACTGGGGGTTTGGAAGTACTTTGCAAACTT
This sequence comes from Jacana jacana, assembly GCA_013400555.1. NCBI lineage: Eukaryota > Metazoa > Chordata > Aves > Charadriiformes > Jacanidae > Jacana > Jacana jacana. The sequence goes on along the minus strand of VZTM01017888.1, from coordinate 929,544 downwards.
TAAAAACCATCTCTTTGAGATCTCCCTGCGACTGAAAGCGATGCCGCTTGCCCGCGCCGGGACCGGCCCAGAGACCTGCCTGCCCTGAGGAGGAGGGCAAGGGGGGGTCTGCGGGGACACGGGGTGCCGTGGTGGTTCCCGGGCACCGGGTCTTGTGTGTGTGTGTGTGCACATGGAGGGGGCAAGGGCAGGGGACGGCAGTGACACAGGTTTTACCTGCTCTTTGGTTGTGAACCCCAGTCGATGGGGAACAAGACAACCTTTGTCCGGGAGATGCAGCCGAGGAGCCACTGGACAGATGAAACGAACCCACACGTTTATCCTGGGCTGGTTGCTCTTGAGAGACCAAACCAAAAAGGCAATAGACTATTTTATTTTATTTTATTTTATTTTATTTTATTTTATTTTATTTTATTTTATTTTATTTTATTTTATTTTATTTTATTTTATTTTATTTTATTTT
>VZTM01017888.1:893518-929019 GCA_013400555.1 Jacana jacana | reverse complement strand
GCCTTCCCTTCCCTTCCCTTCCCTTCCCTTCCCTTCCCCTTTATTCTATTTTACTTTATTCCATTCTAAAGCAATGTTGAAAAAAGCGTGTGTTACAGGAAATGAGGGGACATTTGGAAAGCTCCAGGAGCACCAACCCCCCCATACACCCCGCTCCAAAGCCACCCGGGCAGGGTGAGATGAGGATTCGCACCGGGCGGTGCGGTGCTGCTGGCTGTCGGTGAGGGGCACTGCGTCTGCAGCTTCCCCACCACCTTATCGCCCTATTGATTTGCAATTAATCTTCTGTGTTGTTTTGCAAGGACCTTGGGATAAGATTCTATCACTTTTTGTTTATCAGAAACGATGACTGTCCTTGCCGTGTGGGTGAGGCACAGAAAGTACACAAAGAAGTGGGGGAGTGGCGGGGTATTGGGGGCATGTGGATGCAAAATCTGTACTGCAACCAGTTCTGGGCTCCCCAATTCCAAAGAGACTGGGAACTACTGGAGAGAGTCCAGTGTAGGGCAACAAAGATGATGGAGGGATTGGAGCGTCTCCCTGATGAGGAAAGGCTGAGAGAGCTGGGACTTTTCAACCTGGAGAAGAGAAGGCTGAGGGGAGACCTTCTTCATGCTCACCAGTAGCTGAAGGGTGGGTGGAAGGAGGATGGAGCTGGACTCTTCCCAGTGATTCCCAGTGACAGGATGAGGGGCAACGGGCACAAGCTGGGACACGGGAAGTTCCATTGAAAGATGAGGAGGAACTTGTTTGGGGTGAGGGTGGCAGAGCCCTGGCAGAGGCTGCCCAGGGAGGGTGTGGAGTCCCCTTCTCTGGAGACCTTCCAGCCCCTCCTGGATGAGGTCCTGAGTGATGTGCTCTGGGCAACCCTGCTTTAGCAGGGGAGTTGGATGGGATGATCCCTAGAGGTCCCTTCCATCTCTGGCAATGCCCTGATTCCATGGTGCTGGGGACGGGAATTGTGTCTGAACTGAGAGCTCCCTTGCCTGATTTTTACCCGTTTCAGCATATTTATGGAATAGCACATTTGTGCAGCAAAGGCCATTGTCGGTAGTTTCTTTCCTGTGAGGAAAGAATCGAGTCTATTATTAAAAATCTGTTAGATTTGCATTTGTACAGATTGTGCTCATTTTTAGGTGGTCTGCAGAATAGTCCAGGGATGCTGTGATCCACCATCGCCTCCCAGGTGTGAACTGACTGGCAGCCAGTACGCTTTAAAGCCCGGTAGATGCTGCTGGTGGGCAGTGAGGGCACGTCCCCCCTTCGCCGTGACAGGATCTGAGGGTGCCCAGTAACACGGTGTAGAAATGCTGAGGTTTGGGCAATGGGATTGCGCCCCAGAGCTCAGGCTGGTTCTTTCTTTTCACTCTGTAGAAGAAGTTGTCCACTGGCATCAATTCCTCTTCTGACTTAAACGGAATTTCGCATCCTACTGGAGCATTAAACGAGGAATAATTAGTTGTAATGTATCTACAGCTTCTTCAACAGGAAAGAAAAATCTCCTACCCTTGGCTCTCCTTGGTGTGACTGAGCCTCATTAAGGTTCTTGAAGTTAAAAAGAAACACATCTAAAAAGAAATGTGCTTTGTGTGAAAGAGAGAATATGTTGGGAAGAGACTGGAGAAGCCTTTACTGTGCTCCGCCTAGAGGCTGCCTGATTACTGTCTTCATCCGCCTTTTTTTACATTTTTAATATAAAACAGGGCACTTTGTTATAGGTGGTGACCTGAATATTGGGCACACGCGTTCTAGCACTCGAGTGAAGAGACAGCAAAGTTGGCTGAGGGTGAGCTCAGGAGTTGGCCAGCCCTTCCAGCGCTAGCACATTACTCTTCCCGAAGAGGTGAGGCGCCCAGGGAAGTTCATCCTGGTGCCAGCTTTCATTGGCCCTGGCTGCAGAAACGTTAAGCACTATTTTTTTACATTGCATTTGCTTGTTTTTGTTTCTTTTCCCGTGTTGGTTCCATGCCAGGACCGTTGAGTGTGTGAGGATACAAGTAAAGTGGCATTCTCTGTTGCCTTAATTTTGTCAGTTGGAAAGCTTTAAAAGTTAATATTTACATGAAATGATCTGAAATTCGCCTAGCCTGATGCATGTTTGTGTGAGGTATTTAGGTGATGGCTGTATTTATTTTTTTAACCTACTTGCACCTTAAGGTACTTCAATGATGCATGCAATTTTAACAAAGCCTATCTTTCACTAAGCCCTTATCACAGTTGTTAAAGATTTTTATGTTAGTTCTGTAATTACTCTTTTTAACAATGTGTATGGGCATTTCTCACTTCAGGACCAAAACAAAAAGCATTTTAACATAAAAGTCCTTGAGATTGAATGGAAGAATCAAACTATTTGCTGGATTTTGGGCGTTCTGGTGGGTTTTAGAATAAAATGCATTTCAGATGATCCTGAAAGTCGTAGGAAATTAAATTCCCTAAGCCAGTCCTTCAACCTGTAGAAATCATTGCAGCAGCGTTGGTTTGGACCAAGTGCATATTCTGACCCAAAGATGTCCATTAAAGGCCTGGAGGCTTCCTCAGTCGCTGGAGATCTCTGCAGCTCTGAACTGGGGGGGGTTTGCTGCGGGGGCTTCCTCTGTCAGGGAGACCAGTGGCTTCCAGGATTCGCTGAGAAAGAAGAGCAGTACTGCATGAAATAACGTTCTAATCAGAATTCCCTCCTCACTTAAACTCTGTTTAGATAGACAGTTAATTTATCTCTGTTTAACTGCTGAATCAATCCATCCATCAAAGCTGCAAAAGCTAATTAGTTGGGGTAGGGTACGTAATACCTTATAAAATTGCAGCAGGGGACAGTGGCACATGTCCCTGCGTGTGCCTTAAAGCTGCCCATGGGGCCAGGGCATCTGGTCTGGTGTTGGTAAGGTCTCTGAAGACACGTGGTCCCTCAAGGATCCTCCTCCCAGGCACTTGGCCTTCCTGGTCCTCTGCTGACCAGCAAAGAGGGCTTTTGGCCAGTACAGCTTCTCTGCTGAGCCCGGAGGCAATCCCTGCTGGTCCCTGTCCATCCTCCAGCAGGGACCCAGCATTAGAGCCCAGGGGGGTTGAAAATGCCAGGTGAAGGAAAGGCAGCAAGGCAAAAGCAGGGAGATACCTGGCAGCAGAAACTGCCAGCAGTGCAAATTTGTAGAGATGATCTGGATGAAGGGAACGAGGTGCTTCTGTGGAGATGCAAAAGCAAGGGACAGCAAACCCCAGAACATCTGTGTCAGGATGGGTCAGATACGTCAACTTTCTTTCCTGATAGTAATCAGAAAATAACGTTAGCAGTATCTCAGGTGCTGGGAACACATTCCAAAAGCCAGGCCGGTTTTTAGGAAACCTGAACCCAGCTTTCATGCTGCCCATCAATAAATACCCCGCTCTCCACAGTTATTTCTTAGCAGACTGTTTTACAAATCTTCCTCGCTAATACAGCCTTCCTCTATCCCTAGTTGATTCAATGAGGTAAATATGTGCCCATTATTAATATCCACTCTCATCGTATGCAAGGTGGTAGATCTCACACCGTGTCATGTCTACTGAGTGTTATCTCATAACCACATCAGCCTTCCAGCTGTCTGCAATAAATACCCAATTTGTCAGGTACTGAATACCCTGGAAAAGTCCCACCACCTACGGTGGTCATCCCCCTGAGGTCTAAACCTGCCCAACACAACACCCAAGCAAAGGTGAACATAGTCCTTGTCTGCTTTAAGACCTTGAAGGTCCTGTGCTGCCAAGCTTCAATCGGTCCTTTCCATCCCCGGGGAAGTAGCGTCGTCNATGGCTCCTCATAAGCCTTATTCTCTAGGCCCCTCACCAGTTTCGTGTCCCTCCTCTGCACTCGCTCCAGCACCTCGATATCTCTCTTGTGCTGAGGTGCCCAGAACTGGACACCAGACTCAAGGTGCGGCCTCACCAGTGCCGAGTACAATTGGTGTCCCTTAAATGCTGCTGAATTGCTGGATGTGCCGTTTGTGGTGCCCTGAGCCGGCACACGGCCTGTGTTTTCTTAACACATGGTCCAGGTTAGCTGTTTTCATTGACTATGGATCCATAAAAATACATGTGGAACGGGGGGTGCACAGTACAGTCGTGTCTGCCCCGCTCCTTCCCATTCTAATTGGGCAGCGAAGCTGTTTAATAGAGTCTGTGGAGTCTGTTTAACTACATTCTGCCAGAACAATGCTCTATTCATGTTTTCAACAGAACACTAGTGATTGGACTAATATCTTTAAACTAGAAAACAAGTCTTAATTGGAACAGATGCTGCAAATACCAATGCAAATGGCCAGCTCTTGTGTGATCAAAACCAGGTACAGTCCATTGATTTGTTTTTAATAGCAGCTTTCATTTTTTATTAGTGTACACAAAACTCACTAACACTATACAAAAAGTCAGTAACAATATTCTGGAAAATCATCTTGTTTAAAACAGACTCTGCCATGCATTGTTTCTGGCAAGGTGCTATTAAAGAGTTTCCGGCCTATTTTGGCAGATCATGTTACTGAAACACTCCTCTTTACTTTCCTCTCGGCTAGAATTTGAATAATCCCAGTGATTTTCCTAAAAAAAAAAAAAAAGCTCTCTCTCTGTTACAGTCAATAATCTGTTTAAATATTCCCTTACATCACAAACAGGCATTCAGGTTCGATTAGGTTAAATAAAGCCACAATCCTGGTCGGTATGTGTGTGCCGGGTTGTGATCTGCTTACTTTCCGTACGCGCTGTGGCCGAAGGCGGCGTCTGTTCCCACACCACCTCTGTCACAGCAGCGTTCGGGCCGGGGAAGCTCTGACATCTTAAGGATACCCTGAGTTTTGCACCAAGGATAAAAGCCCTCTGTGATTTTTTCTAGAACAAATTGGCTTTGTCTTTAGAACAGCGCTCAAGAGTAGAGAGAAGTTTATTATGGTGCTGCTGGCGCTTACTGGGGGTTTATTGGTTTGTTTGCGTGCAAATATTTCCAGTTGTCTCAGAATTGGTATATGGAATTGGAGGATCATTGAGGTTGGAAGAGACCCTTGGGGTCATCGAGTCCAGCCATCAGCCCCACTCTACATATTGATCTACATCATCTCTACTCTATATATTGATAAGTATCTGTGTACATATATACACACGTGTGTTTGGAACTGGCTGCCAGGATAAGATGCTGTTTCAGTCAAAATGAAAAGAGAAGGCACAAGCAAGTGAAGAGCAGGAGGTGGCTCTGGCCCCTGTTTTGAAATATGTATTTTTTTCTATTGGTTTTTATTTTTGTTACTTTAAAAACTTTGTGTCGTGTAGCTTATCAGAACTTGGTGGCTCTTCTCTGGTGCCGTAGTGAGGTGCAGCTGTGGGTGTGGGTGTGCTATGGGGAGAACGGGTCTGGAAAGGAGACCTGGGACACTGAGAGGTCTGCAGGTCGCAGTTTGTTTGGGATAACACCAGTGAAGCAGGTGGTGCAATTCAAGACTTCCAGGTAAATCGTGGAGATGATGCTTCTCTCTCTCCCCTCTTCATGGCAGCCAGCATCCCTCAGCCCAGCGCGGGTACCGACAGCCTCTGGCCTGCCTTGTGAGCCGTGGAGGCAGCACACAGTCAGTGCTTTTCACACCAGGGGCCACCACTGGCCCAGCTGGGCTGGCAGAGCTACTCCTGGGCTGGAGCACGAGGTTTTTGGGTAGTGGGACGGAGAGCCATACTCGCTGACCTGCGAGGAGGCTGCTCCCTTCATCTACCGTCGTCACAACGATGACACCCGGGCTGCTATGAGCCCCTGGTGGCTGATGTGACAAACAGAGGAAAACCCACCCATCCGGGTGGGGGTTGAGGTCTTTCACAGAGACCAGACCTGCCGCCTCGCCCCGCTGTTGTCGAGCTCCCAGCAAAGCCATCCGAGTGCTCGGCCTCCGCAGAGACAGAAGCCGAGGTGTGTTTGGCCCCGTCAGGTGTGTTGAAAAGAGAGGACATTTGAGGAGGGCAGGGGATTGACCCGATGACAAAAAGGCTTTGCTGGCTACCTACCGCAGCGGGGACGGGCCAGGAGGGACCAGCTTTGGATGGCTTTCAGGAGGGGCGTCCCCAAAAGGGACCTGGATCGAATTGGGCCTCCTTAGGAAAAGGCAGGCGTGTCAGTCATCCCTGGCTTTGTGAAGAAATGCCAGGTATTGTGCTGGGCCAGCCAAAGGCGCAGGGACGGGCCATTTAAGCGGCTGTGGCCGTGGACTGGGCAGGTCTTGCCCCCTCTGCTTCCACCAGAGGCTTTTATTCCCCCAAGGACGCAGACAGCACGGCTTGGGTTGGCTAATGTTGCTCAACAGGTAGAGAGGGCTGCAGATCTGATAGGAGGGCTTTTCTAATACTACCTTTTAATGTTTACCCCCCCAAAAATCTGGTGGTTTGATGTGTTAAAAAAGAATCTTCTCTAAAAGGGCTGGTACAAAACCACCAATTGCAGCAAATACTCAAGGGGCAGTGGGTAGCTGTTTGAAAGTCACTCTCTTTCTTGATATACTTCTTTTGGATTAAAAGCAGCTCAGTACAAAAGCAATGAATTTCTCTTTTTATTCTGAAGAATGTGTGAAAAACTATAGGCTTGGAGCCAAAGAACTGGCTTGGTTTTAGGCAACCAGTTCAGATAAATCAGTGTATGTATATAAGAATTGCTTAAGCCTACATGAAATTACTCAGGGACTCTGAAAAAACGTGGTGGTTTGGATAGATTTGGTGAGAGCTGCTTGTCAACCAGCACCCCCTGGTCCTTTTCTGCCAGGCCAAAGCTGATTCTGCCAAATCACCTCATGGGAAGCTCTACCAACGTTCTGGGTGGGAGCAGGTAGAGCTGGCACCTCAGCAGGGCACCCGGCAGATTCCCACCCACCCACATCCCAGCCTTTGACTCTTGATGGGTTTTTTCCTACTCCAATTCCAAGTAGCAGGTTCAGAAGGGGATTTTGCAGAAGGGAGACTCCAGGAGGCTTCTCACCAAAGCCAAGCTGGAAACAAAGTTTGATGCTAACTTGGAAAACATGCTTTTTTTTTTTTTGCTTTTTTTTTCCTTTTCCTTTCTCCAAAACCACTTCCTTCTTTCACGAGGAACTGGCCTGCAACCAGCACAACCGCACCAAGCAATAACCATTTTGAAACACGAGTGAAAGTCTCAGCAATACTGGAGAATAAAAATACCAGCACCATGGGAAATGCTAGGAAAGCAGCCAATGGAAAGTGCAGTCCCTCCTGTAGGGAGCGTGATCCACTTGTTGAATTGCCGAATTAATGAAATCTTACCAACGAGGTTCATTTCACAGAGTGCTGAAAGGAGCCCAGATTTCTTGCGTTGTCTTAGTGGTTGCACTCTGATCCCAGATGGGTGGATAATAATGTTATAAATGATTTACTGCCCTACAGTATATGTTATGGGAGGTTTATAGAGATCAAATCGCACAGTGAGCTGGAAAATCCTCTCTATTGTTGAGGCTGTTCGCTGGCTGCTGTTGGCAGTAGTACATTAATGGCATGTGAGGGAGTTTGCCTTATTCAAACAATAGTCTAGGCATTATAATTTAATTACTCCCAACATTAGGCCAGTTTTGTTAGAGAGAAAAAGCCACCACAAATGAAAAAAAACAACAACCAACCAAACCACCGATTTTTTTCTTAGCTGCATGTAATGAAGGAGTCCTGGTCCTTTCTGGGAGAAGTCGTCTTAGTGATGGTGTAACAGCAGATTTTTACTTTCCACTCCTAATGTCCTGGACCAGATTTTCTCCCCAGTTCTCTTTATTCCTGAAATGATGTGCCTTCCTGACAGGGATCTCCTGGGACAAAGTTAGTAGCCTCCGATCTGCCACCTTGGGATAACGGGTAAAATGTATTCCTTGGGAAGGACAGTCTGTGGGCTGGGAAGAGATAACTGGTGTGAATTTCAAGTATTTCATATGTAGTATAACGAATAATGAGCATATAGCAAGTGTAACAAGCAGGAGCAAAGTGTCTCCTGACCTGTGGCCCTGGGGACTGAAGCACGTTGTCCATCCCTGCTTCAGAGCCTGGATCCAGCGGTGCAGCTCGTGATGATGGTCCCACAGATAGTAGCACACTTCCCCTTTGATGTATTTAAAGGCTCCTTTCATCTGTTTATTTTTGCTGTCAAATTACTTCGCTCAGTCCCTTGTGCAGGCCAGGTACTGCGGGGTATTGTTACAGGCAGTAAAGGAGGCAGTGGAACCTGACACCTGAATGACAGTAAATGAAGTTATTTGCGGGTCGTGAGGGGCCGGGTTCCACGTGTGCGGGACTTGGCTCGGTGGCAGGTCCCTTGCACAGCCCTTTGGGGAGAGACCCGGGCTGTTCCCTGTCTGCCCTCCTCTCCAGAGAGCTCCTGCCTCCTTGAAGGCACCCTGCACTTCACCCGCCACGCGTTGCACAGCGTTTCTCCCAGTGAACTACTTCATACCCGACAAATCTGATGTTGGTGGGGATCTCAGGGTAGTCTGAAGTTGAACAGGTAGACTGTTCTCCTCCACTCTAAATTGGATGTGGTTTGTCTGATCCCATTCACCGCTTTATTGAAGTGTATGATCTGCTAGCACCGTGGGAACACCGGTGACTTGTGTGGAAAACTTTGAGCAGTAAAGTATTTGGACTTTTCATTGCTTTCCGCTGTAATTAAGCAGCTGACAGTCCTCTCAGGAGAGGACTGCAAGGAGGAGGTAGCTGTTTGGAAACCGTTTTGAAGATCCTGGTTATCAAGGTCGAAGTTATCTTTGCTGCTTCCTACCACTGCTGCGGTTGTAATTTCATGATCAACACTTCTGTTGCAGTAACAATACCTCCAAACTAATTTCTGGTGTAACTGAGGCCACCTCCAGCCACAGACTACAAATGTGGTTAGTGGTGTTGATTTTAACACCAGCGTGGACCCCGTCATGCCCCTTACTCAAGAGGAGCATCCTCCAGAAAATGGGGGGGTGGGGTGTGTGTCACAGGGACAGCTCAGGCCTTTGAGGTGCCCCAGCACAACTCCTTGGAGCATAGCACCCGTTTTCTTCTGCACAAGGTGACAAGCAAGTGATGTGTGAGGAGCCATGTGCTGATGGAGCCTCTCCCCCCTGTGGCCCTGTGGCTCTTCCCACTGGGGAAGGCTCCCCGGGGTCCCTGAGCGGTACCCGACGTGCTGGGACCCAGCGCCGGGGACCTGCTGCCAGCTCTAATCACTGCTCTCTGCCATTCTGCAGCGTGAGCCTCTTATTTGCTTTGTTTATTCAGCCTCTCGTCACCCTGTAGGCATTTATTTCTTGCCCCAGCGTCACGATTACTGCTTTAATTATGAGCATTCCCTTTGCCAGCAGTTCCATAGCTTTCCTTCCCTGAGTCAGCAGGGCCTGCAGCAATTGAAAGCCCTGAGTGCTTTACCCCACCGAGACACAACTGTAACTCCACGAGCCATTTGCAATGGCAAACCCATTTTAAACCTCCCAAACCTGAATTCCTCACTTCACTAAGTGCTGCCACCGGGAGGCTTTGCATATAATGACTTTTCATGTCAAAGACCTGGATAATTTGATAGGACAATGAGGAGTAGTTCGAGGTCTAAAGTTTGAAATGCCTTAAAATTATTGTAATTGGATGTGGTGCTGGAGAGGAGGGGGGGGGAACCTCTACATTTTAAATACCTTTTTAAAAGACGAATCCATCAGTCAGATTCTGAGAACTAATAAAGCAAATCCCACCTTTATTTAGGACCCGGGCAAAAAAATAATCAAATGAGTGGGTTCTCCCCACTGGTTCTGCAACGGGGATTAACATGCAAATGCTGGCCTGGGCTTCGAAGTCCTTGCTCAATTTGTACTTGGACAGAACTCCAAGCTGCCCCTAGGTGTCTGGTGGAGCAGCTGGGAGATGAAGCCGGACCCAAAAGCAGGGAGCAGCGGTGTTTTGTGAGGTTATTAGAACAGTAGTCTCCTGGTGGAAGGAGAACTGCCACAGTTGCATCCAGCAGCTCCTTGGTGTTTTCTCTTTCAATGGCTCCTGAGATTTTAGTTTTGGAATGAAACTTCTTTCCCAACATGTCCCAGTCTTCAGAGTTCTGGGCCGATTTCTGCAATCACCCTTCTGGATTCAGTGATCTTTGTTTGGTAGGGCAGGAATTTTAGTTGCTACTTAAACATCTCCAGTGATTGGAGAAAAACAAATCTAAACAGATACATGAAATGGAAAACCTTCAGTGTCCATCCAGAGACCAATCCAATGAGCTGGTACTTGCTGTTGGAGGAAGTTTTGGGTGGTTCCCACAGGCCTCCTGCTTACAGCATGCTGAATTTTACCTCATGAAGTTCCCAATTGCGCGTGATTTTTCGGTCAGGTGCATCTGTTTCTGAACCCATCCATCTGCATTAGGTGCTTTTCCAGTTTCCATAGTAACCAGGCAATTCGTCATCTTCAACATCTCCAGCCTTCAGTATCTCACAGGGAGAAATCCAGTGTCCATTTTAGAAGGGTGGCAGCCAGAGGTATAAGGAACCGAGTGATTTGCCCAGGGTTACGGAGTTCAGCTGCGCCTGAATAGAACATTGCTTTCCTGAGTTCCAGGAAAATGCCTTAACTGCCAGGCTGTCCTTTCCCAGGGAGGTATTTGCTGTATCAGATCAGCACCAGCTGAAGGTTGTTTCCCAAGTGTTCTTTTTCTCAGACTCGGAAAAGAGACTTTCAGAAATGAGGAGGTTGGAGTTTCTGAGCGGTGCAGAACGGCGTGAGTAATGAAACAAGAAATCAAAACTTGCAAGTAATGCATTCAGCATAAATGCAGCCACATTCCGGGGATAAATAACTGGCAATGAATAATTCAACCAGCGTCATCACTACGGGGTGTAGGAATGGGATTGGGTTTTTAATCATTTGGCCTTTTTCTTCCTGAAAAGTTCAGCCTAGATTCAGACCCCGATGTGTTCCAACTCTGTGTCTGGGTTTTGCTTGTGGCTTGGCCAGGAGTGGCCTAGATGGGGTCAGATGTGGGCCTGTGCTGAGCGCCCTCCTTTCTCTGTGATATCTGAAGAAACTCCAGGAACTCGCTATCTTACAGGACGCAATTCAAAGCCACCCTTCAAAAAAAAAAAAAGCATCTGTAGCCTCAAAACCTTGTGAAAATAGCAAAACATTGAAAGCTGTTAAGGAATCCTGGATTTACAAAGCTCACAGAATAGGGAAAAGGCTGGTGGCCTTTGGAACAACTTCTCACATTAATTTTCTTCCAATGCTGACAGCTTTGATTTATTGCCTTAGGGCTGGTTAGAAAACACCCAGACATGAGCAAAGCCAGGAGTTATGGAAAGAAAAGGAAAATATGGTAAGCACGGTGATGAATGGCACTGGTAGAGAGACAAACACTGCTCTGCACCCAAATGTTGTCTCAGGGTGAAGATGGGAACAGAGGTTTTGCTTGCACTTTCAGTATTTTTTCTTTCACTTCTAATATGCTGAATATTCTGGTAGGAATCCTGCGGGAGCCGTGGGTTTATTTTCTTTGTCTGTCAGCTGAATGCCAGCTGGAGCACCAGCCAAAGGAGAACTTTCAAAATGAGAGAGAAACACAGTGGCTGAGAAAGGCCTTCGAATGGCTTTGTTATGAGAATCCAGTGAGAAGATTCCTCGCCTTTCCTTTTCTCTGACACTGAACAACACTCAGGTGGGCTCTGCACCCCGAGGGGCAGCTCCTCCGTCCATCCCACCACCCATCCCATCTCCTACATCTTAGGGGGCTGGCTTTCCTTCTATTTGAGTTGTTGTTACCCAGTTCTAAAACAGGGCTATTTATTTTTCCCCCTAAACAAGGTTTGGTGGTGGGTTTCTGCATCAAAGAGATCGGTGTGAAGTGGACCTGGTCCCTGAGAAGCCCTGCCTGGCTTAGCTGGGGAGAAGGCAACGTTTGCTTGCGAGTGCTTCCTCCTCAGAAATCAAAACAACGTGTTATTTCCCAACAGATGCTCGGTTAAGATCATTTAGAGAGGGTTTTCTTGGTCACCAGAGTTGTCTGCTGGGAATCCCTGGCTGCTGAGTGCTCTCACACTCCTTTTTGCTGTATCGAATTCCTGTTTACAGGAGAAGAACTGGCCCCGCAAACCAAACCGAGCGGAATAACTGAGCAACACAACATCGTGGAAGTTGTCTTTAATTTCATCAATGGTTTTAAATATTTAGAGAGCACAATGTAAACATCTGAAGAGCAAGCAGACAGATTTCTCTTGATGTTCAGAATTGTTGGGATTTATAAACAGAGAGGCAAGTTCTCAGGGTGTGGAACCGATGTTTCAGACTTTCCACCAAAGTTATATATGCTCATGTCATTATGGCTCTTCCTTCAGCCCGAATTGTTGGCACGGCCTCCCGAAATGTTTCTCATTAGTAAACTTTTCATAACCTCCTCCAAAACTGCAGCAACTGTAGAATAAAATGTCCCGGGATGCCAGCTGGAGCTGGCACTTGGCGCAGGGCTCCCCGAGCTGTTTGCTTAGCTGGATTTGAAGGATGTTCCGGACCAGCTAGCGGGGCATGTGACTCAGTTTTGACCTAAACCGCTGGCCCGGCTCCAGCGGTGCCGCATGCTTCATGGGAATGCTTTCCACTTGTCGCTTTCATACCTCAGACACAGCTTTTAACAATTTGCTCGTAAACCCGAGTCCGACAGCCATTGGGATATAGTTGGAGGTAATGGTACTTGGCTATATAAAGTAACAATGAGAGTCCAGAGCTGCTCAGGGTGGATTTAATGCTGAATTAACAGTTTTCCAAGGGTAGGAGAGCCCTGCTTTCTGCTTTCCTCCCCTGCTCACACCCCCTTTTTTTTTTACCATTTTTCCATCGTGCAGTCTCAAAACTCCCAACAACTCTGATTTCTTCTGCAGAGGCTCTTACCTGCACAGACTGGGGGGGCAGGGAATGGCACAGAGAAGCTGTACACAGATGTCCAAGGGCCAGCTGCAGACCACCTCTCTGTGCCACCCGCTTGTCCTGGAGGGCTCTGAGCCGGGAAGGCTCTCGCAGGATTACAGAGAGTGTTGCTTTGCTGTTGTTTTTGTGTCAGATGTTGGTATTTGCCCTGGTTTTGCGCCGAAAGGCACCAGCCTGTGGTCTGGAATTGTCCATCAGAGATATGGGAGATGGTGTGAGGTTGCTGTAGATGTTTCGTAGGTGGCCACCAGAGCGCTGAGACGGAGAGACGTGGCTGTGGTCAGAGAGGAGCCAGGGGAGTGAGAAATGGACTGTGCAGCTCCGTCAGCTCCTCTTCCTGGGCCTTCATCCTAAAATTCGCCTTCTTAACATTAGTATTCCAGGACAACCTGTGAGGAGGTGGAGTTATTTCAGAGTGGAGTCAGGAGGTCCCAGTTCTGCCATTTCCCCAGGAAAGGTTAATTTGTGGATGGGTGACTGGAGCTCAGATTAGTGAAATTGTTTTACCCGATTCAGAGCATTCAGACAACAAAAAATATAAGTCTTTTTCTGGACCTCTCTTTGTTTTCAAATAAGATTATTCTTTTAAATATAAGAATTTTCAACCAAGACTTTTATTTATGCATCATTTATATTGGTTCCAAGGTATGGAGCTGATTTTCTTTTCTTCAAAACAGAAAATAACTTGTGAACTCCGAGAAGTTCTCAGATGCTGAATTCCAAATCATCGGAATTAAATTTGAATCCCAGTGGGTTCTGCACCTTCCCAGTTGTTCATCACTCGCAGGGTTTATTGCATTTTAGATGATACTATTAAATCCATCCCCCCCAAAAGATACTGGTTAGACTTTATGAGCCTGAAGAGTGGAAGACCATGAGAGATTCCCCAGAGCTGTTCCATTTAGCAGCGCAGTAATTCAAGTTTCCTTTAGCAGGACAATGCATTGTAACTGTTTATATCTTATAATTTGTTTACAATTTCGATTTCCTTCCCTCCAATACCTTTTAGGAATTGTAAAAGAAATGTATATTCCCCCAGTTTAGATCCTTTTTTTTTCTATTTAGCAAACATTGATTTTTGTCCCTTCTCCAGCGCTTTTGTTCACCGCCAAAATTAACACATCTTTTTGGATTTGCTTTCCAGAGGGTCTGTCTGGGGACACCAACAGGAGCAGGTCCTGCTCCCTCCTCCCTGCCATGGGTGGGTGCAGCCACCCACAACACCACCGAGGAGTTTTGGTGCTGGAAGGGTCTTGGAGCCAGTACAAGGAGCCCGGGCCTGTCTCCTGCTCTACAGGGACTTTCCTAAGACTGTTCACTTGTAACAGTAGATGCTAAAACATGAGTTTTGAAACACTTTTGTTCCAGGCCACGTGGTGGAGGGCTAGACCTTCATGGCTCTGGGTTGCTCACTGAAACCTTTGATGGCCCAAGCTGCAGACATTGATGAGACATGGTCCCGAGTCAACCACAGCAGCCACTTCCAAGTGCCTGCTCGCACCCCCCTTTTGGTCGCAGGACAGGCAGCTGGTTTGGCCCTGGACCCCCATGATGGTGGCAAAGCCCCATCGCAGTCATGGACTTGGACCATGGGGCCACTTTGTGTTCTTCAGGGCCAACCACAGTGTCCTCATAGGAGAGGAGGGACCTCCCAAGTTCAGTGGTCCAAAGGAAGGAAGAACTAACCTAGTCATTTCCAATGGGCAATGGTGTGGACTCCTAAAACTTTCCCTTGCTGCAGCATAAGCCCATCTCTAGCACGTGGAGAACAGAGGGGAACCTTCTTTGCCCAAGCTGCTGCCCCAGGGCTGAGCTTCTGAGCCACCCATCGCTGGGATGGGCCTTGGCAGCCGTTCTAACCCCAAGGCCAGCAGCACACAAAGGGTTAACTGCCAGGCTGGAGCACGGGAAACCCCTATTGTAAGTCACAGATCTGCAAGAAAAGTTGAAAAGGAGGATTTTGGCCATGTGGTGCCCATAAAAACGAACACAAAATGTTTCAAAAGTATATGAAATCTGGAGATAGGGTTTTTTTTTTTTACATTTCCAGTGTTGAATATTTAAAAAACCCTCAACAGGAGTTTAAATAAACACAGGCAAGTGAGTCAGCAAGAAGATATAAAATCATCAGGAAAGGCTGAGTTTGTTTTAATATGGGGATTACTGTAAACACTAGGAGTGCATGGTAACAATTTGTGGCCCATGTGTTTTTGGAATATCATAACTGGTGTCAATAAACACATTAGAATTCAGCTTCAAAGAGCTCTGGGGACGTTTGGAGCGTCACAGAGACATTGCAAACCGGGGATTTTAGGTGGAAACAAGCATGGGAGCAATCAAACACAGCTCCTACGTGAAGAAAGGGATCTTGTCAAGTTGTTAGAGCTAAGCATCTGTGATGGTGATTATTGCTTCTTCCTGGCTACGAGCTGCTCTCAGCCCCTGCGTTCTTTCACACTGTCTCCTTTCCCTTCCACCTCCTGCGTCTCACCCACCTGGTAAGGTCTTGCTTCTCAGACTGGCTCCTTTTGAGCAGGGCCTGCCCTCTGCCCTGCTGATTTCCAGGCACTATCTCAGTATAAATAATGAAATTTGGTGTGTGTCTGTAGCCAGAAGGACTGGTGGCACAGCCTAAGTGTTGTCCTCGCGTGCTGGGAGGCCGACTTGGTGAAGGCGTTCATTCCATCTTCTCCGCCCACAGGTTCGGGGGCAGTATTCTCAGCAGAAACTTTTTGTCTCTCCTCATTCAAACTTCCACCAGGTTGAAATAACCCTCTTTTTCTCACTTTTTCTCCTGTAGTATTCATTTCCCAACGCGTTCGGATCCACTCCACAAATGTGCTCCTATTTGTTACGCAGATCGTATGCCTGCTCCAGGGAGGGGGTTCTACAACTGTGATCTCTCGGCTGTAAAAGCACAGACTTCTAACACTTAGGTTTTAGCACTTCAGTAAATCCTTTGGTTTGTTTCTGGGATATCCCAGAAAGTGCTACCCCCATGATTTGTGTAAAAAGTCAGTTTACACTGACTGTTTTACACTGTTTACACCGGATTCTGCCTTCAGACTCGTGTCCACCACATGTCAGCTCCTCGTTTCTTCTCTCCCTCAGTCTCTGCTCCTACTTGTCTCTCTTTTTGGTGACGCTTTCTCGGGGTGGAAAGGCATTTATTGGGGCTGCTGCAGGTGTTGGCACATCATTTGGGCCCTTGGGGTTCACGTGGGTGTAAAGACTAAGAGTCACCTCTGGTTTTACCCCAGGAAAACTCAGACCTTCTAAAGCTCATCACCCTTTTCTAGGTGTCTTCCAGCCTGGCCTGATTCACTGGGAATCTGCCCTGGGTTACGTGCTTGTCTCCAGAAGTATGTGGACAGAGGACGGCCGTGGAGAGAGGACAAGCCCTCCAGGGGGGTCACTGTGTGCCAGTGACACGGTCAATAAAGCAAGAGGACATGAGTGAGCTGGTAAGTGAAAATGTGTGCTCAGCACCGAGATAAACCAAGCCAGACTGGCCTGTAAACAACACATTAACTATCTGTGGCTTTTTACAATCCAGCACCTGTGGGACAGAGCTCATTGGTGTTTGGGATGTTGTGGGAATGGCATTATCCCTGCGTTTCCACTGTGCCTCTCATCTTCGAGTTCCTGTTCCACCCCATGAAGAGGTGACAAACAGCGGACACCCTCTAGGCCAGATGTTGGCAGCTCCTGTGGAGTGGGTTTGCTCGTCTCAGTCCAGTTCCTCGTGTGTCTCTCCACAGCTGGCAGCCACTGGCAAACCTCAAAGGCCAAAGATGATGGACCTGCTCTCAGAAAATGAGTGATCTTCCCACTCCTGAGTGACACCTTGTCGTATCTGTGTGAGTTTTACCACCAGGTGAGCACGAGAAACTTTGATGTCTCTCATTGTCTCCTCTGTGGGTTCCATCTACAGTCGTACAGCTAAACACAAACAGCAATTTCCCTTCTTACAAACCCTGTAGGAATGAAGTTAATTCACACCTGCCCTTTTTGGGGTGATTTATGGCAGAACCGATACGAGGGAGCAGGTGAGCGTTCCCGCATCCAGGTTCAACTGCTGTTTCATAATCACAGCCAATGTTCCCCCTGTTTTAATACTCAACGTCGTGTTCAAGACGGAGGGCTTCGCTGGGAGCTGCCTGCAGACCTCGCAGCATTAAATGGGGCTTCTGGTGCGAGGCACGTAACAGCCTCTTAAATGATTAGGACACCTGTTGACATTAATATAGAAGCATGCCTGAAAACAGGAGTGCCACACACTGAAATATATGTACACAAATATTGAGAGGATTAGAGAAATTGCTCAAATGGCTAGAGTGGCATTGAACACAAACAGGTCGGGAGTCTGAGCCGAATGGCAATGCCGTGGGCAGAGCTGATCCCTGGTTAGATGGCTCGTTTTTTTGTTCTGTTTGGTATTTCATCTGGGGCATAAACCTCTCTGTGCAAGGAGGTCATTTGCCTACACTTAAAATCTCTATTTAATCTATACCTTTGTTTGGAATCTGCCTCTGATTCATAACCACCTTCGTTTAGTAGCTGGCACCTTGGCCATGCGAGCTGCAGGAAAAAGTAATTAAATTTAATAGAAGCCACCCTTGCTTTGAAGCTGCCCTGGATTTAGAGCCACAAGGAGAAGCAATTAAACTCTGGCAGCCAAGGATTCAAACTGAAGTTATATGGGGATTTTTTATTATTTTTTTAAAGGAAATTTTCTCTGTGAATGGATTTGGATGGTCAGGTCTGAATGGACTCAAAGATGCAGAACTTGTCTTTTTTGGGAAACATTCTCTTGAAGCAAAATTAAAAAAAAAAACAAACACAACAACAAAATTACCCAAACAAACCAACACAAACAAATAAATCAAAACCCAAACCAACCAACCAGACAAAGCCCAAACAATTAGATGTGTAGGGAGGATCAGTGGGGAAGATCTAAGACGTTTTTAATCCCTCTGAGCAAACTTCCAAAAAGGAGTTGTTTGTTCTCAGCAAAGTGCTGGATGGAAAAGGGAAGCGTGGAAGGAAGACATCTGTGTGTCTGTTTATTTGCAGGCAGGTCAGCTTGTCAGCAGCCCAGGATATAGATTCATTAGGGGGAGGAATTTCTTTGCACTGGAAGGTATTAGAAGGATTGTTTAAAGCTGTCAGGGTTTTTTAAACGAGCAAGAGGCAGAAATTGTTATTTCGCTCTTTATGAATTTTACCAAAAGAACAGTCTTTAAATTAAGTAACAAGGACAGGGAAAAATATTCCAGAATGCCATAATCGGTGCCAAACACGGTTCAAACTGTTTAAAAATATTTTTAGGAGTTTCCTATAAAGGATCAAAAAGGATTCGGTTGAAAAGGGTCTGCTTTCAGCACAGACACTGTTCAGAAAAGCAAACTGGTAATTCAGTTAATACTCCCGAGGAGACAGAATTGTCCTGATCTTCACCAGCTCTTGGAAATATTCGTGACTCTTGGCTAAGCCAGGGGCATGTGTGAGAAATGTAATTATTGTCCTGCGTGTATTTTGCAACATGTGATTTTCTATTCTGAGAAATAAATGCTCTCAGGCTCGTTACAGGGATACATTCATGGTCCATGATGGGGGAATCTGATTCAGGGAACTGGTAGCCCAGAAGCAGCAAAGGCAGAAGAAACCATGACAGAATATAGATTGCCTGACCACAGTATCGTCCAGAGAGACAGCCAGCTATTTTTCTTGCCTGCATACGTTGGAGTTGAAGCTCCTGGTGTACCCAAAATGATCTTCAACACCATCATGAAGTGTGACATTGACATGCTCAGGAGTTTTTATGACCTTCAGGTGGGTCCCCACTCTTCCCTGGCTTGGAGGAGTGGATCTTGAAGGAGATGAAGCTGCAAGAGTCTGCTGGCACGTTTGCGAGGATCATTGCACGCACACACCCCCAAGAGCAAATACTGTGTGCAGACTGGGGCCTCCATCCTCAGCTGCCTGACATCTTTCAAGGAGATGTGGGTCACCCTGAGCGATTGCAGGGATTTGGGGACAGCTGTCACTCCCCAGAAATGGTGAACAATTCTGGAGAACATTTTAAGGAGACCATCAGACTTAGTGAATGGTTTGTGGCAGCAATGCACGAGCCAGAAACCCTGCTGAGAACTGACCCACCTAAAAGGCACTACAGCTGTTTGTGCATGGATTGGCTGACAAAGCCTGTATGAAAATAAAAAAAAACATTAAAAGCATTGGTAACAAGGACCATATTGTTTATCATCTCCCTTCCCATCTGCAGAGTTTACAGGTGTGCACGGATGGCGGGGATGCAGTAACTCCTCAGCTGACTCGCAGCCTGCCTTGGAGCCGTGTGGGGAGCAGCAGACCTCTCTGCTGGGGGATTCTTCCCTCTCAGGTCTTTGAGATATCTGGAGTTTGTATTCTAAAACTAGCTCTCACATTATTTTTGACCTCATTAAAAATGTTTCCTTTAGAAACCCCGCAAAACCCCAAACAGAATCCAAATATAAATCAATGCAAATGCAATTACTGTAACCGACCCTCCTCTGTGCCTTGAGGGCCTGAAAAAAACCCCATTGATTCTCTGCTGTAATTTATCTGGGAAGAACGAACACCCAGACTCACTTCCAGGCACAGGCCCTGAATCAAAGCTCTCTGCACAGCCGGCTCCCCGAGGGAGCAGCGCTGCTGGTGCAGCTGTGGATGGGGAGGATGGGGAGCTGGGTGGAGTCAGTCCCTGGTTCAACTGGGGGACCTGGGTGATCTTGCCAATGCTCTGTGCCAGCAGCCACTGCAGGAGAGCAGCTGTTCTGAGCTCCTGAAGTGCTTTTTTGTGCCCCAAATCCTAGGGCCAGGGGTTGGGAGGATGGTCCTCCAGAGCATCACCAAGCCTTAGGAACGTATCCAGCCCAGCATCCTAAGGAATGTGCTGCTATCGGATGGATAGACCCTTTTCCCAGGCTCCAAGGAGAGGTTGCTGAAGGAGCTCCAGGCAGGAGTTCCCAACACAACTCGTGTCAAGATCATCTCACCACAAGCTCGGATGTACTCCATGTGCATTGGTGCTTCCATCTGTGCCAGCTCCAGAGTGCTTAGGAATATGTGGGTTACCAGGGAAGACTGTAATGAGCCTGGACCAACAGCCCTCCAGAGAAAATACTTCTGAAAATTTCAGTAGGACCATCCAGGAATGTTTCTAAGTGCCAATCTGAACAGCTGGAGAGCAGTTAATAAATCAGTACAAAAATAATTGATTTATAGTAAGTGATTTTATAGCTTACTAAAGAAAGGTCCCTTGTGCATTGGGTTGAAGAAAGAGTCCTTGTTCAGAGCGTTTTTGCTATCCAAGATGTTGGTTTTAATTCTAGAAATGTGTTGATCCCTGCTAGAACTGCAAACAGTTTGTCAGAATTTTAAAAACTTGAGAACAAGCCACCTCCATCCCATGCCCGTGGGGGCTGGCTCCCTGCCATCCACCGTAAACTTCCAAGGAGTGGAAAGAGACCCTCTGATGGAGAAATAGAGGGCTCAGGGGGATTGCTGACCCTCCACCGTAGCACTGGAGATCTCCCAGAGCGGCCTGGGAGGAGCTCAGAGGGGACTGGGCTCCTGAATGTGGTTTTTGCTGACAAAAATGGGTTAAGATCTGACTGTTAAAGCAGAGCTCTCAGACTGGGAATATCTCTGTGCTAACGGGGGCCTTGTCGTGCCACCCGCTAGGGTCACGGCACGGGAAACTTTGCCTCTGTTTTCCCATCTGTGGGATTTCACTACTATTTTAGCATAAGAACTCTGTGAGGCTACGTGCAGATAATTAGTGAGTTAATCAGAGAGCACAGGGTGGAAGGTATGTAGTTTGGGTTCCTCCTTAGAGGACTCTGGAACAAAGGGTTTGACGTCAGGCATCTACGAGAAAGGGGAGGCTTTGGTCCCTCACTGACATGGATTTTGGGAAAAGCTGAATATGTTGGGGGAAAGTGTCATTCCTCTGACTTGTTACAGAGAGCTAGGGGGAGCAACAAAATAATCCTGCAAATATTTCCTTGAATTACTGAGCAAATCGGCCTTGCCAAGACCAATTTTTATTAATAATTCCACCAAGTAACCTTAACTAGCGTAAATATCACGATTAACTGATTGGATTTCCAAAGTGAGCTATGAAATTCATTTAAAAGCTGTGAATTTTCAGCAGTGAAATTTGCATTCAAATAAACAACTTGAAAATGGCGCGTTTACAGTGCTGGTGTTTATCCACACCTGCAGATCCCAGCTCTGCACAGATCAGGCAGTGAAACTGAGTAGCACTATGGTTTATATATTCTTCAAAAGATATTTGGAAAAAAAAAAAAACAAACCCTCAAGATATACCTGAGAACTTCTTGAATTTGTTCGAGGCTAACATGGAAATAGGAAAAGAGCTGAGATCTGTCCTGTTAATTATTCAGTACAGCGCCTGGCTATTTTCATTCAGCTCCGGAGATGAATCTTCAAACTCGTTGATGCCCTCTGCTGCCTTGGGACTGATTAGTCATCTATCACCTCCTCTGGCCGCCCTTTGAAGGATCACAACGCTCTTTTTCCTTTCCTGCAAGACATTTACAAGTGCTCTGGCGAGAGGCACATCCAACGCCGCGTTCAGTTGCCCACCGAGCCCTGGAGCAGTCCCCCAGCAGGGCGATGGGGAAATAAAAAGGGGCTGAAAGACCCCGCTGGGGGACAAGAGCAGGGGAGCAGAGGATGATTTGTGGATGACCCCAGCAATACCTAACCCCAGCGAGTCCCACCCCAACCTCATTTTCCCCAGGGACCAGAGTGAAAGCATAAAGCAGAGAGCCTGGAGAAAAGCATGTGGCTTTCCCGCTCCCCTTGGGCCCTAAGGCTTCAGAAAGCGGAGAGATATATTACTCCATCAAGTTAATGCAAGTATTCAGGGCACTTTTAGAGCTGCTCTGAAAGCGGAATCAGCAGCCTCGGATCTTTCCTCCGTTGCCGTGTGTTACCTTTTAGCCGCCCGCTGCAAACGTGTGAGGAAAGGAGGTCTGACTGTAGACAGTTTAAATATTTCACAGCTCACAGGCTTCCCTATGAGGAAGGGTTTGCAGTAACTGAAGTGTTGAGAGTCCTGCTCCAATCATCTAATGCAAATAAAAATGCAAAACTCAGCGTGTGGGAAAGCAGAGGGAACCCGGGCGGACGGTGCAGCTCGAGGTTGTGGTCAGGGAGGAGAAACCTAAGGCAAAGAGAGGGGCAGCTCTGCAAACCCGGGCACCTCACAAAGCTCTGCCTGGGCTTTTGATGAGGTTCCACCCTTGCAGAACATGATGAGGCCAGGATGGATTCACGGACGCTAAATTTGTTCTACATCAGGGCACCTGGTTCAGCTCCTCCCAGCTGAAAGATCAGTCATCGGGGCATTATTACAGGTGTGTAGCACCCCCGGTACTGGTTTGGCCTGGCTGCTCCTGTTCACCTCTTAGATGTGACTTTGCTCAAGGACACACCACAAGAGAATAGAAGTTGGCACACGTTGCCTGGCTCTAGACTCGGTATCAGCCTCTTCAGTCTCCTGGTCACCTTGGGTCTCCATCCCTGCACAGGGCACTGGAAATCCATTACCTCCATTTATGTGTCACTTCTGGTTTGAGGAGGTCTGAGCTCTTGCTCGGTTTGGGACCCTGTTCTTCGTCCTCATGCCGTGGAAAAGGAATTGCAGGAATCCTTCCTTGGATCCATTTCCACCTGTGCTCTACCTGTTCTCAGGATACATAGAGGATTTAAATTGTCAATAACTTGGGATCTTTCTAGCCTCAGGGAAGTGGCACTGGTCTGGTGAATATTGGACTGGTTGTGGGGATTAAGGAGGCCTGAGTTAATTCCTAGATTTACCAGTGATTAGTTGTGGAGTGAAAAGTTCAATCGTGGGCACATCAGGCATCGGTTCTGTTTATAAACACCTTTCTTTTGTTCCATCCTTCACTTGTCTTGTAAGCTGTCTGGGGTAAGTGCTGTCCCTGGCATTAAGAGTGTGAATCAGTGCAAAGACCTGGGACTCTGGGACCACCAGATCAGAAACACAAAATCATTTGTGAAGTTTGTACTGGAATTACACAAAAACCTCAACCTGCTCCCGGTAATTTTTTCCTTCCCTCCCTCCCTCCCCAAGCCTCATTGAAGGTTCAATCCAGCAGCAGCTCTTTATTTTCTTTTAAATGTCAAACAATTCATCATTTTGCACTTTCCCCATTCCCTGTGAATTTCAAGGTTTTATCGGTGCTCAGTAATGTCAGCCTGGGACAATGCACACTGATTACCCAAAACAATGTGGCTCTTGTCACCCTGCCCATTTTTGGTTGCGAGCTCTGGAGAGCCCCTTCAAGAGCTCTTGCTTCCTCCCTCTCCTCCCTGTTACCACACGCACAACAAAAAGGCTGGGTTCAAATACATGCTAGACAAATCATTATTATCTTTACTATTCAAATCTCCTGTCCCCTGCCCTCCTCGGTGCTGGGCTGAGAGCTGGGCTGAGAGCACGCTGCTGGGAAAGGTACCCTCGCCCCCGCCTTGCAGAACCATAGGACCCTTGAGGCTGGAAAGGACTTTTAAGATCATTGAGTCCATCCGTGAAGCTAACGTTGCCCAAACCACCATAAACCACATCCCTCAGCACCACGTCCACCCATCTTTTAAGTATCTCCCATAGGAGGAAAGGCTGAGGGAGCTGGGTCTCTTTAGCTTGGAGAAGAGGAGGCTGAGGGGGGACCTTATTAATGTTTATAAATCTGTAAAGGGTGAGTGTCAGGAGGATGGAGCCAGGCTCTTCTCGGTGACATCCAATGACAGGACAAGGGGTAATGGGTGCAAGCTGGAACAGAGGAGGTTCCACTTAAATATGAGGAAAAACTTCTTCACAGTGAGGGTGACTGAACAGTGGAAGGGGCTGCCCAGGGAGGTTGTGGAGTCTCCTTCTCTGGAGACATTCCACACTCACCTGGACATGTTCCTCTGTGATGTGCTCTAGGTGTTCCTGCTCTGGCAGGGGGATTGGACTGGATGATCTTTCAAGGTCCCTTCCAATCCCTGACATTCTGTGATTCTGTGGCACCTCCAGGGATGGTGGCTCCACCACTTCCCTGGGCAGCCTGTTCCAATGTCTGATAACCCTTTCTGTGAAAAAAAATAAAGATCCATCCTAAACCTCCCCTGGTGCAACCTGAGGGCCCTTTCCTCTTGGCCTGTGACTTGTATCACAGGTTTTGGGGGAGGATGGTGGTGGCCAGCTGGAAAGTGGCTGGATAGAGAGTACACGAAGCACATCTCTTCAGAAGGGGCCCAGAGGAGAAGGGAGGGAAACGAGCCCTTTTGTTTCCCCAGACAGGGCGATGCTGAGAGCGCAGACGCAGCTCAGAGACACCGTGCCCACACTCTCTCCACGCAAGGGCTGGTATCAAGGTCAGAGCTGAGATTTCCAGGTAAATTAGGCCTTTCTTCACCATCCGTGGTCAGGATGAAATGATGCCAGCAGTGTCCAGCCTGTCACTGGCAGAAACTGAGCATGGCAGTTGCCGGAGATGCCCCAGCAGCACGGTGGCACAGAGCAGTCACTGTCCCAAAGGCCGGCAAAGCCCTGGCACAGCAGGAATGCCCAGGAAGAAGGGGTAAGGCCAGGGGTCTGCCCTAGGCAGGCTTTGCAGGTGTGTCCTGCAGAGCAAAAACAAGCTCTGAGGACATTTGGAAGCAGCTGGAAAGGGTCACCAAGGGCAGATAAAGCCCAGCTGTGTGTGGGCAGCTCCGGCAGTTCCCTACTGAGCAACCGGCAAACCCACTTCCATTTCTCCGACTTCGGAAGCGCCCGGGTGAGTACCTGAGGGTGAGGGATTTGATGTGAAGGAGGTAAGAACGTTCTAGAGCTTTTCCCAGCTCAGGGAGCTGTTGCTGTGGGGAGTCAGATGTAGCTCTGTCTTGAGGGGCTCTGCAGTGGTTGGACACACACCCACACCAACACGTGCACCCACACACACACACGCTGATTTTATTAAGCTGTTCCATGCAGGTATTTTATATCTGTATATATATATTTTTTTTTATTTGGAAAACTTCAGAGTGCTTTTTTTCACACACAATAAAGTTAGCTTTGCTGAGATTCATTAGTCCCCTTTCCCCCCGTGTGTAAATGGATCTCTCTCAGTTATGCAATGCAAGGGTACACAACCATGAAAAGTGCAGAGGCAGCCAAAAAAAGCATTGTTCTGAACTCGGACGTGTAAAATATTCATATTCAATAATAAAAAATAATAAAAAAAAAACCCCAACAACCCAGCCCTTAATAAAAAATTCACGGCGTAAAATATGCATTGTCGTTGCATCCCCAGGGCCGGGCAGTTTCCAGCCCAACACGTTACATGGGTTTTCACTGCCTTGTTTTACTCGATTAATTCAAAACCAATTCGCTCTCAGACATCCCAGTATTAGGTGCCTAAATTGATTCTGATTTCTCCAAGGGCAGTGTATCTATGGCTACAGCAACAGCCATGAAGCTGTGGCTGTTGGAAGCATCCAGCGCGTAGCCCCGGCGATGGGGGGGGGCACAGCGGTCCCTGCTCCTGGTGGCACCTCCGGGCTCCGAAATGCCAGGCTGGGCACAGACACAGCAACCAGGAGAGCTCTTTTTGTGGGATGCAGGGACCCCCTATTTCTTGAAAGAGCAAATCAGTCAATGCTTACTGTGGCAGAAGAGGGACCACCCTTTGGGAGAAGCCGTGGTGCCTCCACACACCCGGCAAAAACACCCACGGGGCTTTGCACCCAGGGCAGGAGGAAAGACATCATCTGGTCCCCATTTTAGCAGAGGGGAGCAGGGGCAGGTGGAAATAAGTGCCTGGCCCAGATCCTGACCGAAACACGTAGCAGAGCCAGGAATTGAGGTTAGATTTCTCTGCATCCCCACCCTGGTGCCGTAGGTGTGAAGCCGAGCCGCCCCGGGACATGCAAGCTGCAGCAGGGTAGGGTTAGGCTAGACATTAGGAAAAAATTTTTCACGGAGAGAGTGGTCAGTCAGTGGAATCAGCTGCCCAGGGAGGTGGTGGAGTCACCCTCCCTGACTGTGTTTAAGAGCAGATTAGATGTGGTGTTGAGAGATCTAGTGTAGGGGGGAACTTGTAGAGTAGGGCTGATGGTTGGACTTGATGATCCCAGGGGTCTCTTCCAACCTAAATGATTCTATGATTCTATGCACGTGCGTCCCAAGCAGTGATGGGACAGGACACGGGGGACTGAGATGCTGCACCATCAGGGTGCACGAGGGCATCTCTTTCTGCTCAGGGGAGCATTTCCAGCAGTCGGTCTCTGCTAAAGAGACATGGGATGAGACCTCTGAGCTGAGCAAGGAGGGGCTGCTGCTGGTTCCAGTGCTCGGCTGGTTTCAGGTCTCCAATGCCTCGTGCTGCTCTGCTTTGCCAAGGGTGATGCTGCAGCACCAGTAGGCCCAGGGTCTCACCCAGGATTCTGCTACCTGGACACTGGTGCCAGTGGAAGCTGATGTTTCACTCACTATTTTGCTTTAATTGCATTTTGCACACTTGGTGAACTGGAACTAAACCAGCGATCCCCAGTTTCAATGGGTGCCCTGAGCTGCCTCCAGGGGCTGTGCTGGTCCTGAGAGCCCAGCAGCAAGGGAGAATATTAAAGGGAGATTATAAATGTTGCTGAAGAAAAGAGAACTCGGGAACAAGAGGAAAGGTTCTGAACTTAAAATATTGTGCCTGGCACTTAAATTTTACAAAGATATATGGGAGACAAGAATGAGAAACTCCAAAACAACCAATGCCTCAGATGTTTCTTTTATCTGAAGTAGAGCTAGTTAAATGTTTTACATAGGACAAGTCCCAGGGAGCATAAATCAGGGTATGAAAGTTATGTTTCATAAAGGCCTCAAAATATAAGTTCTTTACCTCCCACATCCTCAGGCCAAATATTTTAAATGGAAAAGCATGTGGGACAATAAGCATGTATATTACCCCTGTCTTTAATGACCATTCCCACCAAGGTGATTTGTTCTGTGTCCAGAGTCTGATAGTTATAACCAAGGAAAGAGAAGAACAGAAGAAAAGAAAGAGGGAAGAGGAAAAAAGCAGCAAAGAAAGAAAAAGAGAAAAAGAAAACACAGTAGAAAAATCTGATGATGGAAAAATTGTGACTAGAGTTGACAGTATAGAAGTCATGAAACGTACTGTGATGTGGCAGCTGCCAGTCATGCCAGAGTTTTTTCTTACTGGTGGAAAAAAAAAGTGGTAGAAACTGTTCTTTCCAAATAGACTTCTAATGGGCATCAAGTTTGATCCCCAGCATTGGGCTTCCTCCAAAGGGGACTGGGAGAATAAAGTACCTTCAGTGACTTTTGAGAATCGTTCTCGTTGACCTATTAATTTTCCGGTGCTTTTGGAGTAAAACCGTGCTGCTATGTGGTTCACCTGAGGAAAAATGAAGTCAGCTCACCGTGAGTGCAAGAGCTGCCCCCTGTGATTCAAACAGGGCTTAAAGCCCAGGCCTGACTCCCGCCGGGGCCCGATGGCAAAAGGGCAGAAGAGCTGGACTGGTATCGCAGGGAGGCCGTGGAGGGGCCATCGCACCGGTGGAGCGTTTGTAAGAGCTGAGAGAGCTCTGCAGGCTTTCCTCAGCAGCCGGGGACGCAGCCTGCAGTGGGGGGAGCCAGGGGGCTGCCTGAGGCTGGTGATGGTTGAGCTGGCCTGTGACCACTGTCCCTCCAGAAACCTTCTTTGCTCTCCGTGGCCGTGTGGAGGCAAGAGAGTAGCACGTTAAGAAACCTCTCTCTTCTGCAAAACTTCCTGACAAATCCTTTTCCTCTCTCTCAGCTACTTCCCCAGGCTTTCCCCCGCTGTATTTTTCAGGACGGTGTGATGGGAATGTGCCGAGCAGCAGGAATCCAGCTGGGCAAGTGTCCTGTCCCCCCAGCCCCTCCAGCAGACTCTGTTTGCAGACCCCAAGAAGGGCTGCAGGTTTCCGACCCCTCTCAGATCTGATTTATTGTGTCTCATGATGCTTCATCTCTGCTTCGTGCCTGCGTCCGAGAAGGGGAGGATGTTCCAAGAGCCTTCACGCGGCCGGCAGCACCACCCCGCATCCTCCTCCTCCTCCTCCTCCCCAGGTTCAGCACATCTGTCTTAATTTGTCTGGCCCCCAGTGCTGGGCTCTCACAGCCTCAGAGAATTTACTGCTTGTTTTTGCACTGAATCTCTCCCAGCGAGGGGAATCTGATGGGGTCAGAAAACACTTCTCTCCCTGCGGTTCTCAGGACGTCTCAGATCAGACGTAGCCCTGCTGGGGACTACACGAGGGACCACTGGTGAGCTGCTTTGTCCTTGAAATGCAGACGAGCTGAGAAGATTTGGAAAGGTTCAGCTCTTTAGATCTTTTGCTACCCTGACAAATCCGAGGGGAAATGCAGTTGTTTCTGTGGGTCATTCCCGGATTCCGGCAGAAAAGAGCATTTCTCAGAACAACCCGTCAGAGCTGTGAATCGGCCCTGGTGGTCTGATGGCATTCTCTGAAGTACTGTCCTTCAGCCAAAGTAGTACGTGTTCCCTAGAAGCACATACCCCTAGAGGAAGAAATCACAGGCTTTTAAGGTATCCAAGACAATAGTCCAGGTGCTGGTTTCAGCTACGCTGGTTTAATCCTGCTGCACTCAGTGGATTCACTTTGAAATTGGGGTGTTGTTTTTTTTACTGAGGTGAGGTCATTATTCCTTTAGGAGGAGAGGAATGAATCCCTGCACATCCAGAGTAAATAGCTAACCTCCAGCTTGCCCTCTTGGAGGTTTTAGTTCCAGATCTGTCACAGGTTTTCTAGGGCAAGTCACCGAGATCTGGATTCCTCCCGTCTAACCTTTTACACCTAAAGCAAATCAGTTTAAACTCCAGTTAGGATAAAGAGTGGAGAGAGAGACTTCACCTGCCTGCAGGCTGCTGGGCCTTTGTCGCTCACCATTTACTGAAGAGAACAGCTTTTGGGACTGGATTCCTAATTTAAGGGTCTTCTTTATGTGTGTCAGTGAAACTGAATCTGTGCCCTTGCCTTCCTGAGCATCAGCTCCATTTCTGTGGGATTCTTAAATACTGGGGGAAAAAATAAAATAAAATAAAAAAAGAATTGGAGTGTACATTTGTGGAGAGAGATTGTTTTCATTATTAGTAAGTTGTATCTGGGGGCTGGAAGAACCAAACAGTTAAAACCAAAGATAGGTTGAGTCAGAGTAGTTGCTGTTTGAGGCGGGGATGCTGAAGGGCTGTGGTGTGTCCTGATCCTGTCAAAGCAGGTGAAGGCTGGGGGTTCTCCAGAGAAAAAAAGGTTCATTAGAATCACCTGCTGGTTTACCCTCAAGCAACGAAGAGTGGGTCACGCCCATAAACCGAATTAGCTCGGCCCCAAAACGCCGGTGTTACACACTGAAATAACCAGTCTGAGATCAGGCTGCCTGAGTCATTTAATAGTAGTTCCGCCAGTTTGACTGATGTCCAACTCCTTTTATTTCCAGTTTATGTTTACGGGGAAGCGTCCGTGCCACGAGCAACTCAATGTGTGAGGATTTTCTTTCAGAAGCCACAGAAGGGATTAAAACTACCAATAATCCATGAAATTACTCCAGAATCTTTTTCTCCTCGAATGTCCCGAGGAATTCCCCAACTCCTGACCTGTTCCAGTTGGCACCATCCTCCCCTTGAGCTCTAATATCAGTGGAGGTTGTAACGTTTCCAGTTTCTCTGGTGGGGGATTACATGAAACCAAAATAATTCCTTCCATGGGGGATGACATAGCCACTTTTGTTTCTAACACCCCAGTCTGTGAGCGAGGAACTTTTTCTTGGGTACCTGTTCCTTCTTGGGCTGTGAGAGCTCGTGTTGTTTGGAACATCTAGGCATAAATCCATTTCTACCATTTCATTCTTAATCACTTAATTCCTGAAGGACCCTGATGAAATAGCCTGTCCTAAATCCAGTCTTTATATTTTGGCTGAAGGCTCTTGGACTACTAATTTCACATAAATTGTATGACAGAGTGTTCCACATTTTGGTGGCTGAAATGCATCTGCATCATTAATTAGATAAAAACCTCACCTTGAGGAACTGTCAGCCTCTGACTCATATTTGAGGGGGAAATTGCTACTGATTTACATGAATCTGGATCAAATGTCTGTTCTCCAATGTTGGGCTTTTTCTGTTCAAGTACTGAAGTGTGCTTCGGGGATTTTTTTGGCAGGGGCTTTAGAGCAGGAAAATAGGAAATGAACTGGAAAATTTGAAGACTACAGCAAACAAGAAAATCCTGGAAGGGACACAGTCTATAGATCCACCCTAGCCATTAATAATATGGAAAGATTTCATTAGAAAAGAAGAAGGGGAAGAGTGAAAGGGAGACCATACAAGGAGGCAGTGTTAGCATCGGGGTGTCCTCACGGCTCTGACCTGCAGAGAGGGCTTTTCCAGGGCCCTGATGCCACCCCAGGCAGCAGCTGCTGCATTAAACACTGGGATTCTGAGAAATTATAAACCCCACACACTGTAAATTGTGGCAAGTGGCTTTTGAAGCAGTCCTGCAGTTTGCTGGGGAGAGGAGGGGGAGAGTGGAGATGAAGGAGCACAGGTGAGATGCTTTAAATGCAAGCCATCGCTCACATCTCCTCTTTGCTCCAAATAAAGCCAAGGACCTGCTGGAAAAGTCATTTATTCTGATGGAGAAACCCCCCTGCCCTAGCCTGAAGGATGCCAGGCAGGTGGAACAGCCTCCCAAAAGGCACTGCTTTATGTCAGGGGGGGCCTAAAGAGGGCATCATCTTCATGCTGGCCCCTTCCTTGTCCACAGGCAGCCACTGTGAAGGAGCAAACCCATCAGGAACACCATCAGTGCTGGGACCTGAACCTGGTCACCTCCTGGAGCCACTGGCCTGCTTGTGTTGCCATGTGCTCCGCTCTGACCAGCCTTGCAAAATACATGGTGCTCAGCAAATTGTTCCAGAAAAAGGCAAATAAGGTTCTGTCCCCTTTCAGCCCTCCATAGCACGTACCTGCCACCTCATCACTGCCACCTCCCTCCTGGGCAGGGGCCCTCGCAAAGCTCCCAGTAGCCAGAAAGCACCCATTACATCAAAGGCTCCTGTTTGCTGCAGCCCACGAACAGCAAACTGAAATCAGTGTATTTTTGTCTGGAAAATCATTGTGTTCTTCCCTGTAACACACCAAGGGTGATGGTCTGCTCTTTCCTGTCAGTTCCAGGCAAAGTGCACTGCATTGAAACTCCCACCACAGCCAAACAGAGCAAAGCAATTTAAAAACCCCTGCTTTTGCCAAAAGTTTTTGCACCATTATGTCACATCCTATACATCAGCATTTGCTGGGAAAGACCCTGGCTTTGATTTATTATTTTTTTTTCATTCTTTTGTTTTTTTAAGTGTTCCTGCTCTCTTCTGGAAATAGAAATATCAGCAGGTTGAATGGCACTGAGTGACGTTTTCTGTATTTCCACAGCGTGGATGGGGACACCAGTCTTGATGCTTATGAAATGTACAGTCACTGCAAATAGAAGAATGCAAGTATTGGGAACGTGGTGAGTATTCAAGGCAGACCCTTTGGGATGCCTAGCAGTCAACTCATCTCAGAGACAAAATCTGTCCAGTTCCCAGTGATCATTAGGGTAGGAAAGGGAAGGGCTGTGTGCATGTGTCTTACTTGGATGGCATAAAAGGGGAAAAAGGTATCGCTGGGAATTACCGACAGCCCACCTGAAATTCGTTAATTGCCTGGCTTTCGACTTGATGAGCTGAGCTCTTGGCACACGTGTGGCTTAGCTCCCTTCATACCATAATGAACCTCCATTAGAACGTGCAGCAGGCATGTGTCCAGCTACTCAGCCTGCTTGGAGAACCAAGCCACGGACGCCTCCATGAAGGCACTCGCTTCACATGTAAAGGTGCCACCTCAGGGATGACAGCCCCCCATGTTGGTGACCACTGTTGGAGAGCGGCTCACTGGGAAGCAGAGAGGAGCAGTTGGATTCTGCTGCTCCACATGGGCCTCTCCATCCCAGCTGATTGCCCTGATTGCTGCAGACCCTGGCAGGACCCAGCCCAACACTTGATGAACCTAATTGAATCCAGCTGGCTCCAATCACCTTAACTGAGCACCTGTAGTGAGTCAATTAATTCTAGATAGGTGTGTCTGAGCTACTTCTGGGAAGGGTCAGTCTGCTGTTGGGGATGGTCTTGCTACACGTGGAGTCTTGGCTGGGCTGATGTGTGAGCCTGGAGGCTCCACGACATCTTTGAGGTCTGTATATTCTTCAGCTTTCTTGAGGTAGCCAACTTGGAGGGTGGTTCACAGTTATGGGAAGGGGTAGCAGAGCTAAACCAGCAAATATTAGCTGGTTTATTTTCTTGCTTTGTGCATCCACACCGTGTGTGTGCCAGTAAAGTCTGTGCTGAAAGAATGACTTGTGGGTGATGTGCACCAGCAAAGGGCTGGGTGAGCTGCAGCTCCAGCAGGAATCTTTGCCATGTCTGTAGCTTCCTTGCTGCGGGGGAAAAAAGAAAACTCTGCTGGCTCCTGAGTTTTAGAGTCCCTGCTCTGCTACCCCAGAGATGGGGCTGCAGTGGGGTTTGAGGGGGAAGCCCCTCTGCCTCGAGGAAATAAGTTTTGCTTCAACTGAATGGTGCAATGTTTCTTAAAGGTCTGCTGGGCTCTGATATTGGCAGCATGGGTGCCTAATTCCTGAGCGTCGAGAGAGAGATCCTTGCTGCAGAGGAGGAGGAAAACAGCAGATACTGTAAGTAAGAGAAAGCTGGTTTCCTTTCTAAAAAGCTTAAAGGACAAGAAGCTTCAGAGCTGAATGGAAGTTAAAGGAAAAGTGGAAGCAAATGGAAGCTAAAAGCTAAGATAAAGTGGTGTGGGAAACCTGACTTATTGCAAGGGTTTCTGTCCTCTGCTGTGGTGGAAATGCTGTTGTTTCTGGGGTGGGACGTGGTGTGTTCAGCAATCCTAATACCAGCTTTGGTTGGGAAGTTCTGGTGATAGCATCTATTGGAAACATCAGATGAAAATAATTAGTGGCTGTTGCTGGGCTAACAAGCAAAGTCTGCTCCTGAGCTTGCCACAGCTGTGGTGCTTCGTGTATGTTTGGATGAAATGCTAGAGATTGTGTTGGTGTCCCTCTGAAGTGGTCTTCTTGGCTCCTGGTAGGTAGGTGTTAGATGTTTTTTCCTTTTTTGTGAGGGGAGAGATCTTGGTGATTTCCAGACTAATTACAGGAGACCTTGATGTTTCTCTCTGAAAGGAAGAGGTTGAATAAAGAGGAGCAGTCAGGCTCTGGTTGCTGTAGGTGGTGGTAGACCTGACCTGGTTCTGTCAGGGAGAGCCAGGAATTTTACTTCCCTGCCTTCCCTGGTGCAGCTGTGGGTAGCTGCAGAATAGAGATAGTTAATCTGGTGGTTACTGGGACTAACCTTGAAGCTTTTTGTGATGCCAGAGGGCAAATGGCACCTGAGCTAAGGTCCTGGAGGACCTCACCCTGGAGGGTGAGGGAGAATTTGTTGCAATCTGGGTGAAAACTGTGCAGAGTTGTCGTTATCTCTCTGAGAAGGCAGCCAAGTTTGAGCCATGGTCATCTGTGTGTATTAAAGAAAAATACAGCTGCTTTTGGACTGCATTTATTGTTAAATTCATTCATGCTGCTTGTTGGAAACACCATCGTTAAAGTCCTTCTGGGGCACAGTCTGTTTTAAAGAAAACTCTCCATGGAAAAGACTTTCCTTTAAATTTAGTACAAAAGAAAAGCCCAACTAGTTTTATTTATAGATCAGGGCATGAGAGATTTTTGGTTTTCAGGCTAGCTCTGTATCTCTGTTTCTCCCATAAAAACATGTTTAACATTTTTTCTCATCCTTCCAGAATAAAATTCTTTTATTGTGATATTTTTTTTTTCTTGCTAAAATGCAGCCACTTGAGTGACAAAAACGTTGGGTTTACCCATTGAATGGGCAGTTCTGGGGGTTGTGAATCTTCTGGATGATGTATGATGGGTTTTGGGATTTCTTTAACTTTTGCTCCTGTGTGTTTTGTGATGGTTTATATACCTGAAATTAAGTATTTTCCAGATCTGTATTCCGTGTATGATCAGCTTTGGGGTGTTATTAACACAAAAGCATCCAGAATTTCATTGTGCAATATGTGCTTGTGTGAACAGTGAGGAAATGGCTAAATGGGGAAATGGTCAGAAATATGACTTTCCAACAACCTGGGTGATGAGAAAATAAACAATCCTAGTATTTTTGTATGTTTAATAAGGAGAAAAATACTGAACTGGTTTGCTTGGAAAAGCAGGAGTGTCTGGGTGAATGGTGGCACTGAGAACATAAATCTTGTTTTCTGTTACAATAAGATGCAGAGTTTTGAATGGCTTTGTTTAAAGTGATAATTTTCCCCTTTTTCTGGTGAAAGTGGGGCTGTGATAAACAGGTCCAGCTGTAAAAATGCAGGGCTGAGGGGATTGCAATGCAGAAACAGTGACCTGCTTTGCTGCCAGAGCCTTGGCAGAGCTGAGGGTTTGTCTCCAAAAGAGCAGCAACTCTTGGCTTTTTGAAAAGGAGCCAGGGGACACTGGTCACTTTTTCTTCTGGTACGATTTCACCAGGTTTTACTATTTCATGGTCATTCTGTAGCCCCTCGTTGGGCCCTGCCAGCCCAGATTTAGTGGTCAACATGCTCAGGAATAAAGTGTTTAGCTGCCTAGATGGCTTGTTCAGCTGAAGTCCTTTGTGGCCCTTAATTGATTCACATTCTGGGTTGCTTAAGAGTGGAGTTAAAAAAACTGTTAGTCATAATTTTTAAAGAAAATATCTTCCCTGTGTGAATGAGCAGTTACTCTTGTGATGCACCCAAGTGGCTGAAACAGAAAGTCTCCTGTTCCTCAAGATGTACTTGTTAAATGCAAGTGCTGCTCTTATTTGAGCCATTTGAAATCATTGTATGGGTGATCTCACTCCATTATTTTTAAAGAAACTTCTCAGTTCACTCTATTTAACTTTATACTTCAGAGAAATGAAACTATTTCCCCATCTCATTTATACTGAAGGAACAAAACTGCAGCTGAATGGTAGTCGAGCAGCTCATGATGTATCTGTTTCAGGGTATTAAAGGAATCTGGGGTTGAAAACACGAGAAGGTCTTGAGGAATACACGGGGAAGCAGTGCTGTGTGAGAGGGTGCAGCTGAGAAATACCCGGGTTCTTCCCAAGCCAAGGGCTGTGTTAGAGCAGCCTCGTGCAAAGCCGCCCTGCGGGGACTCTGGGCTTGGGGAACACGCTGTGTAACACCAGGCAGTGCAGGCTGCCCACAGGACTTGGAGCCAGCAGATCTGCATTGCTTGCTGAATGTGTTCAATTTGTTCTGCTGGGACACTACTGCCTGCTCTGCTGGCTCTTTGCTGCTCTTCAGAGCTTTCAGAGTCTTTGCTGACTTCAGAGATGAGCTGTTCTGAGAACTGGGGGGGGGGGGGGTTTT